>JAQJVL010008415.1:0-19837 GCA_035578905.1 Stictocephala bisonia
CTTGCGATCTTTGAGTTTCAATCTTGCGATCTTTGAGTTTCAATCTTGCGATCTTTGAGTTTCAATCTTGCGATCTTTGAGTTTCAATCTTGCGATCTTTGAGTTTCAATCTTGCGATCTTTGAGTTTCAATCTTGCTATCTTTGAGTTTCAATCTTGCAATCTTTGAGTTTCAATCTTGCGATCTTTGAGTTTCAATCTTGCGATCTTTGAGTTTCAATCTTGCGATCTTTAGTTTAAATCTTGCCATCTTTGAGTTTAATCTTGCGATCTTTGAGTTTCAATCTTGCGATCTTTGAGTTTCAATCTTGCCATCTTTGAGTTTAAATCTTGCGATCTTTGAGTTTCAATCTTGCGATCTTTGAGTTTCAATCTTGCGATCTTTTAGTTTCAATCTTGCTATCTTTGAGTTTCAATCTTGCGATCTTCGAGTTTCAATCTTTCGATCTTTGAGTTTCAATCTTGCGATCTTTGAGTTTCAATCTTGTGATGTTTAAGTTTCAATCTTGCGATCTTTGAGTTTTAATCTTGCGATCTTTGAGTTTCAATCTTCCGATCTTTGAGTTTCAATCTTGCTATCTTTGAGTTTCAATCTTGCGAACTTTGAGTTTCAATCTTGCGATTTTTGAGTTTCAATCTTGCGATCTTTGAGTTTCAATCTTGCGATCTTTGAGTTTCAATCTTGCGATCTTTGAGTTTCAATCTTGCGATCTTTGAGTTTCAATCTTGCGATCTTTGAATTTCAATCTTGCGATCTTTGAGTTTCAATCTTGCGATCCTTGAGTTTCAATCTTGCGATCTTTGGGTCTCATTCTTGCGATCTTTGATTTTCAATCTTGCGATCTTTTAGTTTCAATCTTGACATCTTTGAGTTTCAATCTTGCTATTTTTTGGTTTCAATCTTGCGATCTTTGAGTTTCAATCTTGCGATCATTGAGTTTCAATCTTGCGATCTTTGAGTTTCAATCTTGCGATCTTTGAGTTTCAATCGTTCGATCTTTGAGTTTCAATCTTGCGATCTTTGAATCTCAATCTTGTGATCTTTGAGTTTCAATCTTGCGATTTTTGAGTTTCAATCATGCGATCTTTGAGTTTCAAACTTGCTATCCTTGAGTTTCAAGATTGCGATCTTTGAGTTTCAATCTTGCTATTCTTAAGTTTCAATCTTGCAATCTTTAAGTTTCAATCTTGCAATCTTTGAGATTCAATCTTGCTATCTTTAAGTTTGAATCTTGCAATCTTTGAGTTTCAATCTTGCCATTTTTTAGTTTCAATCTTGCGATCTTTGAGTTTCAATTTTGCGATCTTTGAGTTTCAATCTTGCGACCATTGAGTTTCAATCTTGCGATCTTAGAGTTTCAATCTTGCGATCTTTGAGTTTCAATCTTGCGATCTTTGAGTTTCAATCTTGCGATTTTTGAGTTTCAATCTTGCGATCTTTGAATTTCAATCTTGTGATCTTTGAGTTTCAATCTTGCGATTTTTGAGTTTCAATCATGCCATCTTTGAGTTTCAAACTTGCTATCTTTGAGTTTCAATCTTGCTATCTTTGAGTTTCAATCTTGCGATCTTTGAGTTTCAATCATGCGATCTTTGAGTTTCAAACTTGCTATCTTTTAATTTCAATCTTCCTATCTTTGAGTTTCAATCTTGCGATCTTTGAGTTTCAATCATGCGATCTTTGAGTTTCAATCTTGCGATCTTTGAGTTTAATTCTTGCGATCTTTGAGTTTCAATCTTGCGATCTTTGAGTTTCAATCTTGCCATCTTTGAGTTTTAATCTTGCGAATTTAGTTTCAATCTTGCCATCTTTGAGTTTTATTCTTGCGATCTTTGAGTTTAAATCTTGTGATCTTTGAGTTTCAATCATGCGATCTTTGAGTTTCAATCTTGCGATCTTTTAGTTTCAAACTTGCTATCTTTGAATTTCAATCTTGCGATCTTCGAGTTTCAATCTTTCGATCTTTGAGTTTCAATCTTGCGATCTTTGAGTTTCAATCTTGTGATCTTTAAGTTTCAATCTTGCGATCTTTGAGTTTCAATCTTGCGATCATTGAGTTTCAATCTTCCGATCTTTGAGTTTCAATCTTGCTATCTTTAAGTTTCAATCTTGCGAACTTTAAGTTTCAATCTTGCGATTTTTGAGTTTCAATCTTGCGATCTTTGAGTTTCAATCTTGCGATCTTTGAGTTTCAATCTTGCGATCATTGAGTTTCAATCATGCGATCTTTGAGTTTCAATCTTGCGATCTTTGAATTTAAATCTTGCGATCTTTGAGTTTCAATCTTGCGATCCTTGAGTTTCAATCGTTCGATCTTTGAGTTTTAATCTTGCGATCTTTGAGTTTCAATCTTGCAATCTTTAAGTTTAATCTTGCAATCTTTGAGATTCAATCTTGCTTTCTTTGAGTTTGAATCTTGCAATCTTTGAGTTTCAATCTTGCCATTTTTGAGTTTCAATCTTGCGATCTTTGAGTTTCAATTTTGCGATCTTTGAGTTTCAATCTTGCGATCTTTGAGTTTCAATCTTGCGATCTTTGAGTTTCAATCTTGCGATCTTTGAGTTTCAATCTTGCGATCTTTGAGTTTTAATCGTTCGATCTTTGAGTTTCAATCTTGCGATCTTTGAATTTCAATCTTGTGATCTTTGAGTTTCAATCTTGCGATTTTTGAGTTTCAATCATGCGATCTTTGAGTTTCAAACTTGCTATCTTTGAGTTTTAATCTTGCTATCTTTGAGTTTAAATCTTGCGATCTTTGAGTTTCAATCTTGCAATCTTTGAGTTTCAATCTTGCGATCTTTGAGTTTCAATCTTGCGATCTTTGAGTTTCAATCTTGCGATCTTTGAGTTTCAATCTTGCGATCTTTGAGTTTAATCTTGCGATCTTTGAGTTTCAATCTTGCGATCTTTGAGTTTCAATCTTGCGATCCTTAAATTTTAATCTTGCGATCTTTGAGTTTAAATCTTGCGATCTTTGAGTTTCAATCTTGCGATCCTTGAGTTTCAATCGTTCGATCTTTGAGTTTTAATCTTGCGATCTTTGAGTTTCAATCTTGCAATCTTTAAGTTTTAATCTTGCAATCTTTGAGATTCAATCTTGCTTTCTTTGAGTTTGAATCTTGCAATCTTTGAGTTTCAATCTTGCCATCTTTGAGTTTCAATCTTGCGATCTTTGAGTTTCAATCTTGCGATCTTTGAGTTTCAATCTTGCGATCTTTGAGTTTCAATCTTGCGATCTTTGAGTTTCAATCTTGCGATCTTTGAGTTTTAATCGTTCGATCTTTGAGTTTCAATCTTGCGATCTTTGAATTTCAATCTTGTGATCTTTGAGTTTCAATCTTGCGATTTTTGAGTTTCAATCATGCGATCTTTGAGTTTCAAACTTGCTATCTTTGAGTTTTAATCTTGCTATCTTTGAGTTTAAATCTTGCGATCTTTGAGTTTCAATCTTGCAATCTTTGAGTTTCAATTTTGCGATCTTTGAGTTTGAATCTTGCGATCTTTGAGTTTCAATCTTGCGATCTTTGAGTTTCAATCTTGCGATCTTTGAGTTTAATTCTTGCGATCTTTGAGTTTCAATCTTGCGATCTTTGAGTTTCAATCTTGCCATCTTTGAGTTTTAATCTTGCGAATTGAGTTTAAATCTTGCCATCTATGAGTTTAAATCTTGCGATCTTTGAGTTTTAATCGTTCGATCTTTGAGTTTCAATCTTGCGATCTTTGAATTTCAATCTTGTGATCTTTGAGTTTCAATCTTGCGATTTTTGAGTTTCAATCATGCGATCTTTGAGTTTCAAACTTGCTATCTTTGAGTTTTAATCTTGCTATCTTTGATTTTAAATCTTACGATCTTTGAGTTTCAGTCCTGTGATCTTTTAGTTTCAATCTTGCCATCTTTGAGTTTCAATTTTGCGATCTTTGAGTTTGAATCTTGCGAATTGAGTTTAAATCTTGCCATCTATGAGTTTAAATCTTGCGATATTTGAGTTTCAATCATGCGATCTTTGAGTTTCAATCTTGCGATCTTTTAGTTTCAAATTTGCTATCTTAGAATTTCAATCTTGCAATCTTCGAGTTTCAATCTTGCGATCTTTGAGTTTCAATCTTGCAATCTTTGAGTTTCAATCTTATGATCTTTGAGTTTCAATCTTGCGATCTTTGAGTTTCAATCTTGCGATCTTTGAGTTTCAATCTTGCGATCTTTGAGTTTCAATCTTGCTATCTTTAAGTTTCAATCTTGCGATCTTTGAGTTTCAATCTTGCGATCTTTGAGTTTCAATCTTGCGATCTTTGAGTTTCAATCTTGCGATCTTTGAGTTTCAATCTTGCGATCTTTGAGTTTCAATCTTGCGATCTTTGAGTTTCAATCTTGCGATCTTTGAGTTTCAATCTTGCGATCCTTGAGTTTCAATCGTTCGATCTTTGAGTTTTAATCTTGCTATCTTTGAGTTTCAATCTTGCAATCTTTAAGTTTCAATCTTGCAATCTTTGAGATTCAATCATGCCATCTTTGAGTTTGAATCTTGCAATCTTTGAGTTTCAATCTTGCCATTTTTGAGTTTCAATCTTGCGATCTTTGAGTTTCAATCTTGCGATCCTTGAGTTTCAATCGTTCGATCTTTGAGTTTTAATCTTGCGATCTTTGAGTTTCAATCTTGCAATCTTTAAGTTTCAATCTTGCAATCTTTGAGATTCAATCTTGCTCTCTTTGAGTTTAAATCTTGCAATCTTTGAGTTTCAATCTTGCCATTTTTGAGTTTCAATCTTGCGATCTTTGAGTTTCAATTTTGCGATCTTTGAGTTTCAATCTTGCGATCTTTGAGTTTCAATCTTGCTATCTTTGAGTTTCAATCTTGCGATCTTTGAGTTTCAATCTTGCGATCTTTGAGTTTCAATCGTTCGATCTTTGAGTTTCAATCTTGCGATCTTTGAATTTCAATCTTGTGATCTTTGAGTTTCAATCTTGCGATTTTTGAGTTTCAATCATGCGATCTTTGAGTTTCAAACTTGCTATATTTGAGTTTCAATCCTGCTATCTTTGAGTTTCAATCTTGACATCTTTGAGTTTCAATCTTGCCATCTTTGAGTTTCAATTTTGCGATCTTTGAGTTTTAAACTTGCGATCTTTGTGGTTCAATCTTGCTATCTTTGAGTTTCAATCTTGCGATCTTTGAGTTTCAATCTTGCGATCTTTGAGTTTCAATCTTGCAATCTAAGTTTCAATCTTGCGATCTTTGAGTTTTATTCTTGCGATATTTGAGTTTTAACCTTGTGATCTTTTGGTTTCAATCTTGCGATCTTTGAGTTTCAATCTTGCGATCTTTGAGTTTCAATCCTGCATTCTTTGAGTTTCAATCCTTCGATCTTTGAGTTTCAATCTTGCGATCTTTGGGTCTCATTCTTGCGATCTTTGATTTTCAATCTTGCGATCTTTTAGTTTCAATCTTGACATCTTTGAGTTTCAATCTTGCTATTTTTTGGTTTCAATCTTGCGATCTTTGAGTTTCAATCTTGCGATCATTAAGTTTCAATCTTGCGATCTTTGAGTTTCAATCTTGCGATCTTTGAGTTTCAATCGTTCGATCTTTGAGTTTCAATCTTGCGATCTTTGAATTTCAATCTTGTGATCTTTGAGTTTCAATCTTGCGATTTTTGAGTTTCAATCATGCGATCTTTGAGTTTCAAACTTGCTATCCTTGAACTTCAAGATTGCGATCTTTGAGTTTCAATCTTGCTATCTTTAAGTTTCAATCTTGCAATCTTTAAGTTTCAATCTTGCAATCTTTGAGATTCAATCTTGCTATCTTTAAGTTTGAATCTTGCAATCTTTGAGTTTCAATCTTGCCATTTTTGAGTTTCAATCTTGCGATCTTTGAGTTTCAATTTTGCGATCTTTGAGTTTCAATCTTGCGACCATTGAGTTTCAATCTTGCGATCTTAGAGTTTCAATCTTGCGATCTTTGAGTTTCAATCTTGCGATCTTTGAGTTTCAATCTTGCGATTTTTGAGTTTCAATCTTGCGATCTTTGAATTTCAATCTTGTGATCTTTGAGTTTCAATCTTGCGATTTTTGAGTTTCAATCATGCGATCTTTGAGTTTCAAACTTGCTATCTTTGAGTTTCAATCTTGCTATCTTTGACTTTAAATCTTGCGATCTTTGAGTTTCAATCTTGCAATCTTTGATTTTAAATCTTACGATCTTTGAGTTTCAGTCTTGCGATCTTTGAGTTTCAATCTTGCCATCTTTTAGTTTCAATTTTGCGATCTTTGAGTTTTAAACTTGCGATCTTTGTGGTTCAATCTTGCTATCTTTGAGTTTCAATCTTGCGATTTTTGAGTTTCAATCTTGCGATCTTTGAGTTTCAATCTTGCAATCTCTAAATTTCAATCTTGCGATCTTTGAGTTTTAATCTTGCGATATTTGTTTTTTAATCTTGTGATCTTTTGGTTTCAATCTTGCGATCTTTGAGTTTCAATCTTGCGATCTTTGAGTTTCAATCTTGCTATCTTTAAGTTTTAATCTTGCAATCATTGAGTTTTAATCTTGCGATCTTTGAGTTTTTATCTTGCGATCTTTGAGTTTCAGTCTTGCGATCTTTGAGTTTTAATCTTGTGATCATTGAGTTTCAATCTTGCGATCTTTGAGTTTTAATCTTGCGAATTTAGTTTAAATCTTGCCATCTTTGAGTTTTATTCTTGCGATCTTTGAGTTTAAATCTTGTGATCTTTGAGTTTCAATCATGCGATCTTTGAGTTTCAATCTTGCGATCTTTGAGTTTCAATCATGCGATCTTTGAGTTTCAAACTTGCTATCTTTTAATTTCAATCTTCCTATCTTTGAGTTTCAATCTTGCGATCTTTGAGTTTCAATCATGCGATCTTTGAGTTTCAATCTTGCGATCTTTGAGTTTAATTCTTGCGATCTTTGAGTTTCAATCTTGCGATCTTTGAGTTTCAATCTTGCCATCTTTGAGTTTTAATCTTGCGAATTTATTTTAAATCTTGCCATCTTTGAGTTTTATTCTTGCGATCTTTGAGTTTAAATCTTGTGATCTTTGAGTTTCAATCATGCGATCTTTGAGTTTCAATCTTGCGATCTTTTAGTTTCAAACTTGCTATCTTTGAATTTCAATCTTGCGATCTTCGAGTTTCAATCTTTCGATCTTTGAGTTTCAATCTTGCGATCTTTGAGTTTCAATCTTGTGATCTTTAAGTTTCAATCTTGCGATCTTTGAGTTTCAATCTTGCGATCATTGAGTTTCAATCTTCCGATCTTTGAGTTTCAATCTTGCTATCTTTAAGTTTCAATCTTGCGAACTTTGAGTTTCAATCTTGCGATTTTTGAGTTTCAATCTTGCGATCTTTGAGTTTCAATCTTGCGATCTTTGAGTTTCAATCTTGCGATCATTGAGTTTCAATCATGCGATCTTTGAGTTTCAATCTTGCGATCTTTGAATTTAAATCTTGCGATCTTTGAGTTTCAATCTTGCGATCCTTGAGTTTCAATCGTTCGATCTTTGAGTTTTAATCTTGCGATCTTTGAGTTTCAATCTTGCAATCTTTAAGTTTCAATCTTGCAATCTTTGAGATTCAATCTTGCTTTCTTTGAGTTTGAATCTTGCAATCTTTGAGTTTCAATCTTGCCATTTTTGAGTTTCAATCTTGCGATCTTTGAGTTTCAATTTTGCGATCTTTGAGTTTCAATCTTGCGATCTTTGAGTTTCAATCTTGCGATCTTTGAGTTTCAATCTTGCGATCTTTGAGTTTCAATCTTGCGATCTTTGAGTTTTAATCGTTCGATCTTTGAGTTTCAATCTTGCGATCTTTGAATTTTAATCTTGTGATCTTTGAGTTTCAATCTTGCTATTTTTAAGTTTCAATCATGCGATCTTTGAGTTTCAAACTTGCTATCTTTGAGTGTTAATCTTGCTATCTTTGAGTTTAAATCTTGCGATCTTTGAGTTTCAATCTTGCAATCTTTGATTTTAAATCTTACGATCTTTAAGTTTCAGTCTTGTGATCTTTTAGTTTCAATCTTGCCATCTTTGAGTTTCAATTTTTCGATCTTTGAGTTTGAATCTTGCGATCTTTGAGTTTCAATCTTGCGATCTACGAGTTTCAATCTTGCCATCTTTGAGTTTTAATCTTGCGAATTGAGTTTAAATCTTGCCATCTCTGAGTTTAAATCTTGCGATATTTGAGTTTCAATCATGCGATCTTTGAGTTTCAATCTTGCGATCTTTTAGTTTCAAATTTGCTATCTTTGAATTTCAATCTTGCAATCTTCGAGTTTCAATCTTGCGATCTTTGAGTTTCAATCTTGCGATCTTTGAGTTTCAATCTTGCGATCTTTGAGTTTCAATCTTGCGATCTTTGAGTTTCAATCTTGCGATCTTTGAGTTTCAATCTTGCGATCTTTGAGTTTCAATCTTGCGATCTTTGAGTTTCAATCTTGCGATCTTTGAGTTTCAATCTTGCGATCTTTGAGTTTCAATCTTGCGATCTTTGAGTTTCAATCTTGCGATCTTTGAGTTTCAATCTTGCGATCTTTGAGTTTCAATCTTGCGATCTTTGAGTTTCAATCTTGCGATCTTTGAGTTTCAATCTTGCGATCTTTGAGTTTCAATCTTGCGATCTTTGAGTTTCAATCTTGCTATCTTTGAGTTTCAATCTTGCAATCTTTGAGTTTCAATCTTGCTATCTTTGAGTTTCAATCTTGCGATCTTTGAGTTTCAATCTTGCGATCTTTGAGTTTCAATCTTGCGATCTTTGAGTTTCAATCTTGCGATCTTTGAGTTTCAATCTTGCGATCTTTGAGTTTCAATCTTGCGATCTTTGAGTTTCAATCTTGCCATCTTTGAGTTTTAATCTTGCGAATTTATTTTAAATCTTGCCATCTTTGAGTTTTATTCTTGCGATCTTTGAGTTTAAATCTTGTGATCTTTGAGTTTCAATCATGCGATCTTTGAGTTTCAATCTTGCGATCTTTTAGTTTCAAACTTGCTATCTTTGAATTTCAATCTTGCGATCTTCGAGTTTCAATCTTTCGATCTTTGAGTTTCAATCTTGCGATCTTTGAGTTTCAATCTTGTGATCTTTAAGTTTCAATCTTGCGATCTTTGAGTTTCAATCTTGCGATCATTGAGTTTCAATCTTCCGATCTTTGAGTTTCAATCTTGCTATCTTTAAGTTTCAATCTTGCGAACTTTGAGTTTCAATCTTGCGATTTTTGAGTTTCAATCTTGCGATCTTTGAGTTTCAATCTTGCGATCTTTGAGTTTCAATCTTGCGATCATTGAGTTTCAATCATGCGATCTTTGAGTTTCAATCTTGCGATCTTTGAATTTAAATCTTGCGATCTTTGAGTTTCAATCTTGCGATCCTTGAGTTTCAATCGTTCGATCTTTGAGTTTTAATCTTGCGATCTTTGAGTTTCAATCTTGCAATCTTTAAGTTTCAATCTTGCAATCTTTGAGATTCAATCTTGCTTTCTTTGAGTTTGAATCTTGCAATCTTTGAGTTTCAATCTTGCCATTTTTGAGTTTCAATCTTGCGATCTTTGAGTTTCAATTTTGCGATCTTTGAGTTTCAATCTTGCGATCTTTGAGTTTCAATCTTGCGATCTTTGAGTTTCAATCTTGCGATCTTTGAGTTTCAATCTTGCGATCTTTGAGTTTTAATCGTTCGATCTTTGAGTTTCAATCTTGCGATCTTTGAATTTCAATCTTGTGATCTTTGAGTTTCAATCTTGCTATTTTTAAGTTTCAATCATGCGATCTTTGAGTTTCAAACTTGCTATCTTTGAGTTTTAATCTTGCTATCTTTGAGTTTAAATCTTGCGATCTTTGAGTTTCAATCTTGCAATCTTTGATTTTAAATCTTACGATCTTTGAGTTTCAGTCTTGCGATCTTTGAGTTTCAATCTTGCCATCTTTTAGTTTCAATTTTGCGATCTTTGAGTTTTAAACTTGCGATCTTTGTGGTTCAATCTTGCTATCTTTGAGTTTCAATCTTGCGATTTTTGAGTTTCAATCTTGCGATCTTTGAGTTTCAATCTTGCAATCTCTAAATTTCAATCTTGCGATCTTTGAGTTTTAATCTTGCGATATTTGTTTTTTAATCTTGTGATCTTTTGGTTTCAATCTTGCGATCTTTGAGTTTCAATCTTGCGATCTTTGAGTTTCAATCTTGCTATCTTTAAGTTTTAATCTTGCAATCATTGAGTTTTAATCTTGCGATCTTTGAGTTTTTATCTTGCGATCTTTGAGTTTCAGTCTTGCGATCTTTGAGTTTTAATCTTGTGATCTTTGAGTTTCAATCTTGCGATCTTTGAGTTTTAATCTTGCAATCTTTGAGTTTCAATCTTGCTATCTTTAAGTTTCAATCTTGCGATCTTTGAGTTTCAATCTTGCGATCTTTGAGTTTCAATCTTGCGATCTTTGAGTTTCAATCTTGCGATCTTTGAGTTTCAATCTTGCGATCTTTGAGTTTCAATCTTGCGATCTTTGAGTTTCAATCTTGCGATCTTTGAGTTTCAATCTTGCGATCCTTGAGTTTCAATCGTTCGATCTTTGAGTTTTAATCTTGCTATCTTTGAGTTTCAATCTTGCAATCTTTAAGTTTCAATCTTGCAATCTTTGAGATTCAATCATGCCATCTTTGAGTTTGAATCTTGCAATCTTTGAGTTTCAATCTTGCCATTTTTGAGTTTCAATCTTGCGATCTTTGAGTTTCAATTTTGCGATCTTTGAGTTTCAATCTTGCAATCTTTGAGTTTCAATCTTGCCATTTTTGAGTTTCAATCTTGCGATCTTTGAGTTTCAATTTTGCGATCTTTGAGTTTCTATCTTGCGATCTTTTAGTTTCAAACTTGCTATCTTTGAATTTCAATCTTGCGATCTTCGAGTTTCAATCTTTCGATCTTTGAGTTTCAATCTTGCGATCTTTGAGTTTCAATCTTGTGATCTTTAAGTTTCAATCTTGCGATCTTTGAGTTTCAATCTTGCGATCATTGAGTTTCAATCTTCCGATCTTTGAGTTTCAATCTTGCTATCTTTAAGTTTCAATCTTGCGAACTTTGAGTTTCAATCTTGCGATTTTTGAGTTTCAATCTTGCGATCTTTGAGTTTCAATCTTGCGATCTTTGAGTTTCAATCTTGCGATCATTGAGTTTCAATCATGCGATCTTTGAGTTTCAATCTTGCGATCTTTGAATTTAAATCTTGCGATCTTTGAGTTTCAATCTTGCGATCCTTGAGTTTCAATCGTTCGATCTTTGAGTTTTAATCTTGCGAACTTTGAGTTTCAATCTTGCAATCTTTAAGTTTCAATCTTGCAATCTTTGAGATTCAATCTTGCTTTCTTTGAGTTTGTATCTTGCAATCTTTGAGTTTCAATCTTGCCATTTTTGAGTTTCAATCTTGCGATCTTTGAGTTTCAATTTTGCGATCTTTGAGTTTCAATCTTGCGATCTTTGAGTTTCAATCTTGCGATCTTTGAGTTTCAATCTTGCGATCTTTGAGTTTCAATCTTGCGATCTTTGAGTTTTAATCGTTCGATCTTTGAGTTTCAATCTTGCGATCTTTGAATTTTAATCTTGTGATCTTTGAGTTTCAATCTTGCGATTTTTGAGTTTCAATCATGCGATCTTTGAGTTTCAAACTTGCTATCTTTGAGTTTTAAACTTGCTATCTTTGAGTTTAAATCTTGCGATCTTTGAGTTTCAATCTTGCAATCTTTGATTTTAAATCTTACGATCTTTGAGTTTCAGTCTTGTGATCTTTTAGTTTCAATCTTGCCATCTTTGAGTTTCAATTTTTCGATCTTTGAGTTTGAATCTTGCGATCTTTGAGTTTCAATCTTGCGATCTACGAGTTTCAATCTTGCGATCTTTGAGTTTAATTCTTGCGATCTTTGAGTTTCAATCTTGCGATCTTTGAGTTTCAATCTTGCGATCTTTGAGTTTTTAATCTTGCGAACTTTGACGTTTCCAATCTTGGAGTTTCAATCTTGCTGATCTTTGAGTTTAAATCTAGCGATCTTTGAGTTTCACATCATGCGATCTTTGAGTTTCAATCTTGCCTATCTTTGAGTTTTCAATTGCTATCTTTGAGTTTAAATCTTGCGATCTTTGTGTTTCAATCTTGCTAATCTTTGATTTTCAATCTTGCGTATTTTGAGTTTCAAGTCTTGTCGATCTTTTAGTTTCAATCTTGCAATCTCTAGAGTTTCAATCTCGTTCTTTGAGTTTGAATCTTTGCGATATTTGTGTTTAAACTTGCGATCCTTTGGGTTTCAATCTTGCGATCTTTGAGTTTCAATCTTGCGATCTTTGAGTTTCAATCTTGCGTTCTTTGAGTTTAATATCTTGCAATCTTTGAGTTTTAATCTTGCGATCTATGAGTTTTAATCTTGCGATCTTTGAGTTGTCATCTTGCGATCATTTGAGTTTTAATCATGCGATCTTTGAGTTTCAATCTTGCGATCTTTGAGTTTCAATCTTGCTATCTTTGAGTTTCAATCTTGCGATCTTTGAGTTTCAATCTTGCGATCTTTGAGTTTCAATCTTGCGATCTTTGAGTTCAATCTTGCTATCTTTGGAGTTTCAATCTTGCGATCTTTGAGTTTCAATCATGCGATCTTTGAGTTTCAATCTTGCGATCTTTGAGTTTCAATCTTGCTATCTTTGAGTTTCAATCTTGCGATCTTTGAGTTTCAATCTTGCGATCTTTGAGTTTCAATCTTGCGATCTTTGATTTCAATCTTGCCGATCTTTGAGTTTCAATCTTGCGATCTTTGAGTTTCAATCTTGCGATCTTTGAGTTTCAATCTTGCGATCTTGAGTTTCAATCTTGCGATCTTTGAGTTTCAATCGTTGCGATCTTTGAGTTTCAATCTTGCGATCTTTGAGTTTCAATCTTGCGATCTTTGAGTTTCAATCTTGCGATCTTTGAGTTTCAATCTTGCGATCTTTGAGTTTAAATCTTGCTATCTTTGAGTTTCAATCTTGCGATCTTTGAGTTTTCAATCTTGCGATCTTTGAGTTTCAATCTTGCGATCTTGAAGTTTCATCTTGCGATCTTTGAGTTTCAATCTTGCGATCTTTGAGTTTCAATCTTGCGATCTTTGAGTTTCAATCTTGATCTTTGAGTTTCAATCTTGCTATCTTTGAGTTTCAATCTTGCGATCTTTGAGTTTCAATCTTGCCGATCTTTGAGTTTCATCTTGCGATCTTTGAGTTTCAATCTTGCGATCTTTGAGTCTTTCAATCTTGCGATATTTGAGTTTTCAATCTTGCGATCTTTGAGTTTCAATCTTGCGATCTTTTAGATTCAATTTTTTCGATCTTTGATTTTTAATCTTGCGATCATTTGAGTTTTTAATCATGCGAACTTTGAGTTTCAATCTTGCGATCTTTTTAAATTTTAAATTTTTGCGTTTTTTGAGGTTTTTAAACTTGCGATCCTTGGGGTTTAAAACGTTTCGATTTTTTGAGTTTTAATTTTTGCGATCTTTGAGTTTCCCAAACATGGATCTTTGAGTTTCAAACTTCTTCTTTTAATTTTTAATCTTTTTTATCTTTGAGGTTTTTAATTTTTTCGGTCTTTGAGTTTTTAATTTATGGCCCATCTTTGGGGTTTCAATCTTTTCGTCTTTGAGTTTAAAATTTTTGCGATCTTTTAGTTTCAATCTTGCGATCTTTGGTTTTTAATCTTGCCATCTTTTAGTTTTAATTTGCGAATTTAGTTTAAATCTTGCCATCTTTTTTGGTTTTTTTTTCTTGCGATTTTTTGATTTTAAAAATTGTTTATCATTGAGTTTTTAATCATGCGATTTTGAGTTTTAATTTGCGATCCCTTTTGGGTTTTAAAAATTGCTATCTTTGAATTTCAATCTTGCGATTTCGAGTTTCAATCTTTTTGATTTTTGGGGTTTCAAAACTTGCGATCTTTTAGTTTCAATCCCCTTTTGTTTTTTAGTTTCAAACTTGCGATCTTTTAGTTTCAAACTTGCTTTTTTGAGTTTCAATCCTTTTCCCATCTTTGAGTTTCAATCTTGCTATCTTTAAGTTTCAAAATTTTCGAACTTTTTAAATTTCAAAACTTGCGTTTTTTTAGTTTCAATCTTGCGAAAACTTTGAGTTTCAAACTTGCGATCTTTGAGTTTCAATCTGCGTTTATTTTAGTTTCAATCATGCGTCTTTGGGGTTTAAAACTTGCGATCTTTGAATTTAAATCCTTTTCGATCTTTGATTTCAATCTTGCGATCCTTGGTTTCAAAACTTCGATCTTTTTAGTTTTTTAAACTTGCGATCTTTTAGTTTTTAATCTTTCAATCTTTAAATTTCAATCTTTCAATCTTTTAGATTCAAAATTTTCTTTTTTTTGAGTTTGAATCTTTCAATCTTTGGGTTTCCCCTTGCCCTTTTTGGTTTTAATCTTGCGATCTTTGAGTTTCAATTTTTTCGCTTGAGTTTAAAACTTTCGATCTTTTTAGTTTCAAATTTTGGGGGGTTTTTTGGGTTTAATCGTTGGTTTTGGTTTCCCAAAAACTTGGGGTTTTTGGGTTTTTTCGTTTGGGTTTTTGGGGGCCAACCCTTTCGAAAAACTTTGATTTTTTAAACTTGTGATCTTTGGGGTTTCAATCTTGCGATTTTTTTAGTTTCAATCATGCGATCTTTGAGTTTTTTAAATTGCTATCTTTTAGTTTTAATTTTTTGCTATCTTTTTGTTTAAATTTTTGCGATCTTTGATTTTTAAAACTTGCAATCTTTGATTTTAAATCTTTGACTTTGAGTTTTTAGTCTTGTGAACTTTTTGTTTCAATCTTGCCATCTTTTTAGTTTCAATTTTGGGGATCTTTTTAGTTTGAATCTTGCGAACTTTGAGTTTTTAAACTTTTCATCTTTTTAGTTTTTAATTTGCGTTTTTTGAGTTTAATTTTTTGCGATCTTTTAGTTTCCCCAAACTTGGGGATCTTTTAGTTTCCCAAACTTGCCATCTTTGAGTTTTAAAATTTTCAAAATTTAGTTTAAATCTTGCCATCTTTTTGAGTTTTTTTCTTGCGGAAAATTTGGTTTCAAAACATGCGATCTTTTTAGTTTCAATCTTGCGATCTTTTTTTTTTTTTAAAATTTTCTTTTCTTTGAATTTCAAACTTTCAATCTTCGAGTTTCAATCTTGCGATCTTTGAGTTTTTTTTTTATTTTTTTTTTTTTTTTTTTTTTTTTTTTATTTTTTTTTTTTTTTTTTGGTTTTTTTTTTTTTTTTTTTTTTTTTTTTTTTTTTTTTTTTTGGGTTTTTTTTTTTTTTTTTTGTTTTTTTTTTTTTTTTTTTTTTTTTTTTTTTTTTTTTTTTTTTTTTTTTTTTTTTTTTTTTTTGGTTTTTTTTTTTTTTTTTTTTTTTTTTTTTTTTTTTTTTTTTTTTTTTTTTTTTTTTTTATTTTTTTTTTTTTTTTTTTTTTTTTTTTTTTTTTTTTTTTTTAAACTTGCATCTTTTGAAATTTCAATTTGTATCTTTAAAATTTCAAACTTGCAAACTTTTTAGTTTTCAATCTTGCATTTGAGTTAATCTTGCAAACTTTGAGTTTTTAAACTTGCCATTTTTAAAATTTTTAATCTTGCGATCTTTGAGTTTCAATCGTCGTTTTTTGAGTTTCCCAAACTTCGTTTTTTGAGTTTTAAACTTGGGGATCTTTGAGTTTTCCCAAACTTGCAAACTTTAAATTTTTAATCTTGCAAACCCTTTTAGTTTTAAAACTTGCTCCTTTTTAGTTTAAAATTGCAAAACCTTTTAGTTTCAATTTCCATTTTTGAGGTTTTTTTAAACTTTTCATCTTTGAGTTTTTAAATTTTTCAAACTTTAAATTTCAATTTTCAAACTTTGAGTTTTAATATTTCCATCTTTTAGTTTAATCTTGCAAAAATTTGGGGTTTTTAAACTTGCCATTTTTGGGTTTTAATCTTCGATCTTTGGGGGTTTCATTTTTGCGGGTCCTTGAATTTCCCAAACTTTGGGTCTTTGAGTTTTAATCTTGCGATTTTTGAGTTTCATTTTGCAAATTTTTAAATTTCAAACCCTTTTATTTTGAGTTTTAAAATTTGCTTCTTTGAGTTTAATCTTGCAAACTTTTGAGTTTTTAATCTTGCCATTTTTTAGTTTTTAATTTTGGCGAATTTTTCGTGATTTTAAACTTTGCGATTTTGGGGTTTTAATCTTTCATCTTTGGGGTTTCAAACTTTCGATCTTTTTAGTTTCAATCTTGCATCTTTTTAGTTTTTAATCTTGCGATTTTTGAGTTTCAATCTTGCGAAAACTTGAATTTCAACTTGTGATCTTTTAGTTTCCCAAACTTTTCGATTTTTTAAATTTTAATCATGCGATCCTTTTTGGTTTTAAACTTGCCTTTTTTTTGAGTTTTAATCCCCCGGGTATCTTTGATTTAATTTTTGCGATCTTTGAGGGTTTAAAACTTGCAACCTTTTAGTTTTTTAAAAATTTTTCATTTTTTTTAAACCCTTGGGGATTTTTTTGGTTCATCTTTCTTCTTTTAGTTTCAATCTTGGGGATCTTTGAGTTTCATCTTGCCATTTTTTTAATTTCAAATTTTTGGCAATCTTTGGGGTTTGAAATTTCAATCTTTGTTTTTTTTCAATCTTGCATTTTGAGTTTCAATCTTGGGGATTTTTGGTTTTAAACTTGCATCTTTGAGTTTTAATCTTGCAACTTTAAAAATTAAAACTTGCGATCTTTGAGTTTTAAACTTGCTTTTGGGTTTTAATCTTGTTATTTTTTGGTTTCCCAAACGGCGAAATCTTTTTGAGTTTCATCCCTTTCGGCCTTTTAGTTTCAAAACTGCCCTTTTTTAAATTTTAAATTTTTCAAACTTTTGAGTTTTAAACTTGCGATCTTTGGGGTTTTTTTTCTTGCATCTTTTTAGTTTCAATCTTGCGATCTTTGAGTTTTAATCTTGGATTTTTGATTCAAATTTTTCGATTTTTGAGTTTCAATTTTTCGATCTTTGAATTTAATTTGGTTTTTTGAGTTTCAATCTTTCGATTTTGAGTTTTAAACTTTCGATCTTTTGAATTTTAAAATTCTTTTGATTTTTCTTTGATTTTAAAACTTGCGATTTTTGGGTTTCAAAACTTGGCCCTCTTTTTAGTTTCAAACTTTCTATTTTTTTGGGTTTCCCAAACTTGCATCTTGGGGTTTTAATCTTGCGATCTTGATTTCAATCCTGCGATCTTTTAGTTTCAAACTTTTCCATCCCTTTTTTTTCAATTTTCCATCTTTTAGTTTAAAAATTTTCGATTTTTTTTGGTTTTAATCTGCCATCTTTGAGTTTCAATCTTGCGATTTTTGAGTTTAAATTTTTGCGATCTTTTTTAATTTTGGTTTTCAATCTTTTCGTTTTTTGAAATTTTAAAACTTGCCCTTTTGGTTTTTTAAACTTGGGAATTTTTTGTTTAAAAATTTTCAAACTTTGAGTTTTTATTCTTTTCGTTTTTTGAGTTTTTAAATTTCCCCTTTTTTGATTTCTTTTGGTTTGGTTTTTAAACTTTCGAAACTTTTTAGTTTCAATCTTGCGATCTTTTAGTTTTAAACTTTGATCTTTGAATTTCAATCTTGCGATCTTTTTTCCCGCGTTTTTTTCTATCTTTTTATCTTTTATTTTTAATTTTTCGATCTTTAGTTTTTTAATCTTTTGATCTTTAATTTCAATCTTGGGATCTTTGAGTTTCAATTTTTGCGGGTTTTGGTTTCAATCTTTTTATCTTTTTAGGGTTTTAAATTGCTAAACTTAAGTTTCAATCTGCAACCTTTTAGTTTCAATTTTGCGATTTTTGGGGTTTCATCTTTTGATCTTTTTTAGTTTCCAAACTTGCATCTTTTAATTTTAATCCTTTTTATCATTGAAATTTTTCAATTTGCCGGGTCTTTGAGTTTCATTTTTGCGATCTTTTAATTTAAAACTTGCGATTTTGGAAATTTTAAATCTTGGGGATCTTGGTTTCAATTTTTCGATCTTTGATTTTAATCCCTTTTCCCGATTTTTTGGAATTTTTAAAACTTGCCATCTTTAAAATTTAAAAACTTGGAAACTTTGAGGTTTTAATTTGCTTTTTTTGAGTTTAATCTTGCAAACTTTTAGTTTCAAACTTGCCATTTTTGAATTTCAATCTTGGATCTTTGAGTTTCAAAATTTTCGATCTTTGGAGTTTCAAACTTGCGATCTTTGAGTTTCAATCTTTGGATCTTTAAATTTCAATCTTGCGATCTTTGAGTTTTAAACTTGCGATCTTTTAGATTCAATCATGCTCATCTTTGAGTTTGAATCTTGCAATCTTTGAGTTTCAATCTTGCCATTTTTGAGTTTCAATCTTGCGATCTTTGAGTTTCAATTCTTGCGATCTTTGAGTTTCAATCTTGCGATCTTTGAGTTTTAATCTTGCGATCTTTGAGTTTCAATCTTGCGAATCTTTAGTTTCAATCTTGCAATCTTTGAGTTTCAATCTTGTCGATCTTTGAGTTTGAATCTTGCGATCTTTGATTTCAATCTTGCATTTTGAGTTTCAATCTTGCGATTTTTGAGTTTCAATCTTGCGATCTTTGAGTTTCAATCTTGCATCTTTGAGTTTCAATCTTGCATCTTTGAGTTTCAATCTTGCGATCTTTGAGTTTCAATCTTGCCATCTTTGAGTTTCAATTTTGCGATCTTTGAGTTTCAATCTTGCGATCTTTGAATTTCAATCTTGCTATCTTTGAGTTTCAATCTTGCGATCTTTGAGTTTCAATCTTGCGATCTTTGAGTTTCAATCTTGCATCTTTGAGTTTTCAATCTTGCGATCTTTGAGTTTCAATCTTGCGATCTTTGAGTTTCAATCTTGCCTATCTTTGAGTTTCAATCTTGCGATCTTTGAGTTTTCAATCTTGCGATCTTTGAGTTCAATCTTGCATCTTTGAGTTTCAATCTTGCGATCTTTGAGTTTCAATCTTGCGATCTTTGAGTTTCAATCTTGCGATCTTTTGTTTTCAATCTTGCGATCTTTGAGTTTCAATCTTGCGATTTTGGTTTCAATCTTGTTTTTTTGGTTTCAATTTGCATCTTTGAGTTTTCAATCCTTGCGATCTTTTGAGTTTCAATCTTGCGATCTTTGAGTTTCAATCTTGCGATCTTTGAGTTTCAATCTTCGATCTTTGAGTTTCAATCTTGCGATCTTTGAGTTTCAATCTTGCGATCTTTGAGTTTCAATCTTGCGATTTTGAGTTTCAATCTTGCGATCTTTGAGTTTCAATCTTGCATCTTTGAGTTTCAACTTGCGATCTTTGAGTTTCAATCTTGCATCTTTGAAGTTTCAATCTTGCATCTTGAGTTTCAATCTTGCATCTTTGAGTTTCAATCTTGCGATCTTTGAGTTTCAATGTTGCGATCTTTGAGTTTCAATCTTGCGATCTTTGAATTTCAATCGTTCGATCTTTGAGTTTCAATCTTGCGATCTTTGAATTTCAATCTTGTGATCTTTGAGTTTCAATCTTGCGATTTTTGAGTTTCAATCATGCCATCTTTTAGTTTCAAACTTGCTATCTTTGAGTTTCAATCTTGCTATCTTTGAGTTTCAATCTTGCGATCTTTGACTTTCAATCATGCGATCTTTGAGTTTCAAACTTGCTATCTTTTAATTTCAATCTTCCTATCTTTGAGTTTCAATCTTGCGATCTTTGAGTTTCAATCATGCGATCTTTGAGTTTCAATCTTGCGATCTTTGAGTTTAATTCTTGCGATCTTTGAGTTTCAATCTTGCGATCTTTGAGTTTCAATCTTGCCATCTTTGAG
>JAQJVL010008416.1:0-19831 GCA_035578905.1 Stictocephala bisonia
TTCGTCTTCACACATGTGGAGCCGGACGTCTTGTGGCATGTGCTTGTGGGGCTCTTGAGAGGGTGGAGTGCTATAAGTACTTAGGTGTAATATTTGATAATAGACTCAGTTGGTCAGCGCATATACAGTTTTTGAATTCTAAACTACGTCGGTGTGTGTATATGTTTAAAGTTTTGTCTAGAATACTAAATTTGAAGTTATTAAGAACAGTCTACTTTGCTTATATACAGTCAGTGTTACAATATGGAATAATTGCGTGGGGAGGAGCATATTCTTCTTATGTTCAACCTTTAGTTATAACACAGAAGGCAATTTTAAAAGCAGCTTTGAAAAAACCAAATACATTTCCGTCAGATGAAATCTTTGAAACATTTAATGTTTTAGATGTTAAACAATTGTTCATTAAAGTTTTGCTTTTGTATAGTTTTAAACATGGCCACAGTTTTTATGAAACCGTTCATCACCCCTACGCCACCAGGCACAATGTAAATATAGGTATAAATACACCTCGTGTAACGAAATCAATCAATAGGACAAATGGAATGTACTTGGCTCATATTCTGTTTTATAATCTTCCACAGGAGATGAAAGCCATAGATTTTGATCGTAAAACATATTTTAAGAACAAAATTACAGTATGGTTACTGGGGCTGGGCAGGGATACTTCCAATGACTTGCTACGGTCAGGGTACCTCACATGACGGTCGGCCGGTGAGCGTAACTGGGTTTGGTGATGTTAGGAGCAATCGAAATGATTGAGAGAGACATTGATTGACTAAGTAAGGTAAGCAAGTGTGTAGGATATGTGTAGAATGTTTATTGGTGAATAAGCGTGAGTGTGAGCGAGTAAGTATTTGGTGAGGTTGAACGTGAGTATGAGGGTGCAATGTAGTGTCATCTTTTGAGTCGTTTGAATGTGAGTGTGAATGTTGCAATGTAAGTGTCATTCGTTTGAGTGGTTTGAACGTGAGTGTGCAATGTAAGTTCATCTTTAGTGTTTGAACGTGAGAGTGTAATGTTAGTGTTTTCTTCTGATGTGATTGAATGTGAGCGTGCATTGTTTTGAGGGTCTGAGTGGTTTGAACGTGAGTGTGAATGGCAATAAGTGTTATCTTTCGAGTGTTGAACATGAGTGTAGTATGCAGTGATAGTGACATTTCTTCAACTCCTTAACTCTTTTTACTATTAGTTTATGTTAGTTTCCATTATTATACGTAATTTTACATATTTTCACAATGTATGTTAGTTTCATAATGTTTTTAGTTCACATTATAATTTTGTTTTAGAATAGTATTTAGTATTTATCAACAATTCATAAACTGATTGAACTCAGCCATCACCCACAGGCAGTAGCCCATGTGGTGGCTTTTCTCATATTGTTTGTAAATGTTATGTGTATTATGTTCTGAGATCAATAAAGATTATTATTATTATTATTAAAGATGTCACTTCAATTTTTAGGTTACGTGGTAAAGAGGACTAACTTCGTCTCTAAATAAAGTTATTTTTCATTTTACTTTTCATATCATAGGTCTGTGCTAATGAACATTGTACATAAGTGGATCATCTGGTTGCATTGCTTACCTGTGGAGTGTAGAAAACTGTGTATTCTTTTTAAATTTGTACCCATCATATAAACTACATGTTTTTACTAAGACAACATGGAAAAATAATTCAATATGATATCATGTATTAAAACTCACCACTAGTTGAACTTCCCACACCACTTTTTGTTTGTTCTTTTTTGTTGGTTGAGATTCTGAAATAACAGCAGAGGATAAAATTACTAATGCATGCTCTAACCCACTGGGAAGTTAGTTGTTTGTACCTTAATTTTGGCAGCTAAAAATGAATAAAATGCAATTTTAAGATTAATAACTATTCAAAAAAATATACTTAATTCCTTTTTTTTCTTTTTTTTTTTTTCTCTACATTCTGAACAATAGAACAGTCTTTAAAATAAAGCCAGTCACATAAAATAATTATTGATTTCATTATTTAATGTCTTAAATTAAAACAAGAATAAATTATAAAACAAAATATAGTAATTGCCATATTAATTATTTTCATTGCTAAATAAATCAAATAAGGATTGAAAAAAATGTTTTATCTTCAAATCACTGGCTAGATTAAGACATTTAAAAAAAACACATATTCAGCTAAATAAAATATAAGTATACCATATTACTAGAAAACCTCCATACAAGATACCTAGCTCATCCTCCTCTCATCTTAGCAACTAAATAGAAACAACGAACTTCAGTATATGTTATAAAAATAAAAGGAAAATAAAAATCTTAGTGTCAGGCTCAAGAGATGTCAATACCTCATCAACGTATCTAATACGCAACTAGGTGAAGAGTGCTATTTACAGAGTATTACCTTTGTAATTTGTTTGCATATTTGATTGTTTATGTTGTCTTTCGCCAAATCTGTTTATACTTGGAACCAGGTTCTATTATTTTATGCATGTTAAGATGACGATACCTACATTGCTGGAAAATGTAGTTTTTAAATAAAGGTCATTTGTTCATTACTGTATTGGAGAGATAGGACATCAGCAAACTTACCTTAGAAGAACAGCAAACTTGTCTTCTAAGGTAAGTTTGCTGATATCCTATCTCTCCAATATACTAATTCCTGGCCTAGTGCCCTTTAACCTAACCTAAAATTGTTAAAAGTTAAAGTTAAACTTTTAACTTTTAACTTTTTAAAATTGTTCATTACTATGAATTTTCTGACCTTACTATGAACAGTGAAACCTTTCCAGTTTTTTATAAACATAACAACATCAAATGTATTTTTCTTTAAATTTATTTACAGTAGGAAGGGGTAGTTTATGTAGTCTATAAAAAAAACAACTTTTTGATAAGATATGATTTATGATTATTTAACCAGCCTGGTATTTCTGGCTTGCTCTTTTTATAATAAGTTGATCTCGAAAGGGTTAAAATGTTAAGACTAACCTGATATTATCATTCAAATATCTCTTCTCTATAAGGACAACACCTTCGTCTAAGTCTGTATATTCATACTCCTCAGATATGCTCAGATACTGTTCTTCTTCTGAAGATGATAAATGGGCTTCTACCCATTTTTTCTTTTGGTCAACAGTTGAAATAGGACTTGAATCGCTACCACAAGCTGCAAAATTGAAATAAATCTAAATGAACAGCTAAGAACTGGAAACCAGCTAACAAATATAGATATCTATACTAAAACAACTCTTTGGAAATTATGGGATTTATATTTCCTTTCTTTAATTTTTAAACTAAGTAGCATTAACCATAAAAATATTAACCACTCTACAGAAGAAGCCATTTTTAACTCAAACATCTCTTGTATGGAGAGGAAATGGCTGAATGGTTTGAGGCATCAAGCCTTTGATCCCGACTTAGAGATAGCGCAGGTTCTAACCTTGACTAAAACTTGTTTTGTACAATACAAGTTATGTTCACCTTGTACTGTACTGGTTCTCCCCTTTACTCTGTCTGAATAAGCTTCCCTCAGAGGTACATTAGGAAGGTCAGTGGGGCATGGACCTATGAGTAATTTTAAAAAGGAGACAGTCCTCTACACTACCACGTAATCTTAAAAGGAATAGTGACTAAGATTTTGGAATGCAGAGTGCAAGGTCCAATTTTGGAATGCAGAGTGCAAGGTCCAATTTCGAATCCCTAACTGCCCTAACAGTCGGAACTTCACTCGTTGAATAAAATTCATGCACAGGCCTTCAGGCTCATGTGAACTGGCAAGTTTTTTAATTTAAAAAAAACTGTGCTATACTTACATGGGACTAAACAGTTGCCCTTAATCAGCCATGAACAGCTACAAATGTTTGTCGATTTGGACACTGCCTGTTTGGAAACATTTCCTGATAGAGCTTTACTGCTTCTAAAATGTTTCCTCTAGTGGCTCTATATACAAAATATATGCCATTGTATTCTTCCGATGTTAACATCAACATGAATATAAATAGTGATTTTTGTTCACAAACTAAAACTGTCTGCTGCTAAGAAAAGTAACTGAACCATGACTTGACTAAACCAGTAACTAGGGAAAGCTTATCAATAGTTGTGGGAATTCCACAAGCACATGTTTGCACTACATAGGGTTTTCCACTGTATTTCTGTTATTTATTTGTCAATTGAATTTAAAAACATAATAATAATGGTATCATTGTTTTTAGCATTAAATATTCAAGATAAAGTTTTCACTGAAAATTTTTCATATAATTAGCATTTTTTCTGGATTCATTTTGTAATACTATCCATTTTAAAATGGTATGATAAAAATTAACAACAACAAAATTGTAATATTAGGTAGAGAAGACTCCCAATTATTCAAGGTAATTGGGACCAACCGTAACTACCTCTGATTCGGAAAATATGGAAATTAATTGGACTGATCAATATACATACATACAAGAAAAACACATAAATAACAATAAAGGTGTTTATTAAATTGACTAAAACTCATATAAACAAATACAAAAACACTTACCTCATCAATACTACTGTTTAAAAGTCATTGATTGTTTTTTGTATAAGCTTCACACCTCTCTTTGATGCAGCTATGTTGCACCAACGTTGAAAATGGACGATGACCACTGGCTTTGATTCCTCTTGCTGCTTGATGTACGTGAGAGCGAAAAGAACTTATGAGGCTGTTTCAAGCCTCTTCAACCAAAGGGAATAAGAAATCTTTTGTGTTATATCATATGAGTCTTCATCTTCTTTCTCATCAGGGTTGTTACTGCTTTTTACCAAATAAGTAATTGTATCCTCTATTAGTTCCATTTCTTTGTCTCCATTTAACCACTCAGTGACTTCTTCGTTCCTAATTGGTTGTTCAATTGAGTGGCGAGGTAGACCAATCAGCTACCACACAGTCATCAATTTCATTTTGAAGTTCATCTTTTTTTCTGTATCCGGAATAACCTTTTCCATGATTTTTAAATAGTGGACACTTTAACATTGTCCCTTGAGGATGCAATCCAATAGGAAACATCCTTAACTGTAATTTTGTAATCCTTCCATTACAGTCAGCCCTTCATCCAACCTAGCCAGCAATACCTGAAGAAGCTTCCGCCAATAATTCCACTTCATTGCTTCTAAAATGCCTTTGGTCTAAGGATGTGATGAGAGAAGTCACATTGGGCAGAACGAATTCACCTCTTATGTCACCATTAACAGCTCACTAGCGTCTGGGTGGGATCATGCATTTCCAACAATAACAGAGCTTTCCGAGACAAGTTTTTTCTTTTTTATAGTAAAACCTCAACAACCAGAACAAATTCATTAAAAAACCAACTGTTAAAAATATACAGTCCAACCATGCACTGCATTGGTTTTTGTATATTGTAGGTAAGCAACTTACTTGGACATTCTTGAATGCTCTTGGGTTTTTAGATTTCCCTCTAACAAGAAGCCTTAATTTTAAGGAGCCAGAAGCATTGTTGTAGTTCAGAATCGTAACTTGCTCTTTACTCTTCTTGTACCCTGGTGCAGTTTTTTCAGGTTTAGAAGCTAGTGTTTTCTGTGGTAGCATTTTAAAATTGAGGCCTGTATCATCGCAGTTGTATATTTGACCTGATGTCAGTCCATCATTTAAAATATATCTTTTATTTTTAAATAAAAACTTCCCGACCTCAGTTGAATCAGTAGAAATGTTTTCACTAAAATTATTCTATTGTCTGATGCTATTCTTCCATCTGTCAATCTAACCTTCACTAGCAGTTAAATCTATCATTAAGCTTCTTGTGAAATTCAATGGCTTTAGCTTGGAGCATTGGACCTCTTATTAGGCTGCCCAACCCTCTCAATTGGAAAACCACAAAAACAAGTCTCAGAAGTTTGTTCCTACTCTCTTCTTTTCATGGTTTTCCGAACAAAACCACTCCCACCACTCACACTTTGGTTGACCCACTTTCAATTTCCTTCCGCTTATGCCTCCAACAATCACTTCACTAACACCTAAATCCGCAGCAACCTTCTTTATTGATTCACTTTGTCTAACTTTTTATTGCCTTCACTTTTGTTTCCAAAGAAAACACTATCCTCCTCCACTTTCCACTCATCTTCCACAGTAAGATGCAAAAAGAAAAAAACAACTGATCAAAATAAATAATATAAACTTTTATAGCTCTAAACTTTTAAACCCTAATACACTTAAAATAAAATAGTAATAAATATGCTACAAACTCACAGAAATACAGAAGCTAACAATATGAAACACAGGCAACAACACGGCAGCTCAATTTAGATTGACTTATTGTAAACTGTGAATCTTGTTGACGAAACCCAATTATAGCATTAAAAAGCAAAATTTAAGGTAATGAAATGAAAAATTATTTATTGACATATTGTACAAATGATGAGTTTAGGACTATTAAGTCCTCTGTTACACCTAACCAACAATAACAACTACAAATTTATTGTATTTCACTGGCAATGATATAAGAGCATTGGGCTAGAAATATGACAACAATGTTTAGTTGTTGTAATATGGACAATAATTAAATATTACCTTTTCGACCCTAACAGAAGAAGTTCAATTCATGAGTCTTATAGAAGTATTTAACCAGGTATATTCTTTAAAATCAAAATGACAGTGTGAAATAGTATCTTAGTAAAGCTAATATCTTAATAATATCTTAGTAAATCTGAAGGTATTGTGAAAGATTTGTTATTGTCTCAGTTAATACAGTGTCTTGGATAATCAGGTCTCGGATAATTGCGAGCCTACTGTACTAACAATTATAGTAAGTATATACAATCTTAGACCTGTGAAATGTGCATAAACTTACAAACAAACAGTTAAAGAAGCAAGATAGACCATACTATTAGCGGAGATTTTTTTTTTTTTTTTTTAATGTCTAGAATATAAAACCAAAGTTTTGCCAGAGAAATTATAAACGTCCTGTATAATATTTTGATTTATATTATCATTATATTGATTAATTGAACCCAGGAATAGGATATTTTTTAATAATAAATTAGATATACAAATATTTTACACTTACAGTTTCTCTCAGGAGTGCTAGTCACTAATTTGGGGTTCACTGGTGTAATTTTTCCTGAATCATGAATGTTATTTAAAATGAAATCAACAAGGGAATGTATTTCTGAGTGGACTGAACAGTCATTAGGTTCAACTCCAGTTGGAAACTTCTCCAGGCAGCTTTCAAAGCATTCATTAGTCTCACTTTCCCTTGTGCTTACATTATCACATGAAACATAAGGATAGAGGGAGTCTGTTGATGAATCTTTTGAACGGTGTGTTTTCTTTAAAGAAGTTTCATCTTCAGTCATAATATCGTCAATATTTTGCCTATTTTCTTGTTCCACAATTGCACAAACTTCAACATCAGAAGCGATATCAGAAAACAAACTACTTCCTCGGGTTTGAGAATGGGTGGAGTCTAGATTATCAAGAATTAACCCAATACTGGTAGAGGAGTCATTTTGAGTTGATACAAACTCATGTGAATCAGTTGAAATATTTTGTTTGGATTTAATTTCATCATGAATTTCAGTGCATTGATCTGAGAAATTGTTGGATAATGACTCCTCAACTAACGCATACAAAGGTTTTTCAGATGAATGAAACAACTTTTTTCGCTGAGTAATGTTTTTCATTATATCACATTGCTCTTCACTAATTTTTAGTGACTGTCTTAACTTATTTGTTCTATCCAATTTTTCAAACAATTCACAAGTTCCACTTGACTCTTTATGATTGTCGTTTGTGTTTCTACAACTTGAATTATCTACTTCTTCACCTACTGGAGGATATTGAAATATTAATGAATTACGCCTGTGCTTGACAATGATATCTTTTAATCTATTGTTTATCGAGATATGATTTGTGAAGTCTAACACATTATGCTTGTTTGGTATGGCATTGCTCTTTTCATCCACTTTGTTTAGATTGTCCAAGTCTGACACAGTTTTGATATGGCATTCTTTGTTTTCAACTGCATTTTTCCAGTTACCATTGTCTAATTTTGTGCAAGTCCAGATATTTTTTGTATCTTTTTTGTTAAACTCCTGAAACAATGATTAAACAATGTAATTGCATTTATGAAGTGGCTCAATCCAAAATTAACTCTAATTTGTACATGCTTAATTTTAAGAAATAGTAGTCATTGCAGGTATTAAAAACTATAATATGATTTTATATTTTTTATTTAATTATTATATAAATGTATATATTATATGTAATAAATTATAATACAATTATTAGAAAACTGTTGTGTATTTATTTTTACAGTATCGACCAAAATGGCATGAGGATTGAGTTATCTAAAAATTTAGTGTCTATGCAATAACAATAGGAATTTAAAATGCTTAAATTCAGTGATAGAATCCATAAAGCATGTGAAGAAGTATCATACTAAGAATGTAGTTTAATTGGAAAGCTTGACTCTAAAGCATTATGATAGTGCAAGCTAGATTTTGAAAGTGATTTCACATCAAGTAAGACGAAAATTCATTTGATGTAAAAGGTACCGTATGGTGCTTAAAGCCTGTAGGACTACAGTTAATAGTAAAATGTTCAATCTGACAAACAGCAACAAAGATCTCAGTGTCCAAACACATTACGCTGGCTTAATGTGGCTATTTACCAAACTGCTAACTGTGTATATCATCGCAGGAAAATCGACATACAATCTTATCATGAACAGGCTAAAACATGCTGATCTATTTCAACTGTACAGTTTGTTTATTATTATAATAAGCTATAGTGAACACTGTGTGTGAGCTATAAAATTGAAGGGCCAATATAGTAGACCATAAGTTAATATTATGTGTTTTTTAATTAAAACTGTCACAAATCAGCTTTAGTATTTAACCTATTCAACTGTTAAAAAATAATCATTTTTCATACATAAAAACAACGTACTGAAGCCTTGAAACAGAGACCCATATTGTTAGTGTATTACTGAAATATGTTAGGCACCTTCAATATAGGTACACTGTTGGGACCATGTACATTTTTTGAGTAAGGAACAAAATTAAGAGATCAGAATATTCCACTTTTAGTATTCTAAGATACATAAATTACAGACAAGAAAATTTAAGCAATTATTGAATTTGAGAACTCAACAAATCAGTTAGTAGCATTTGTTAGCGTTCTATAGTTGATGTTCTATAGCATAGTCAGTGATCTACAGTTATTGTCCTTTATATGGTGGCCTATAACTAGTAACTTAAAGATGGTAGTATTACAAGTGGTATATGGCCAATAACATGCGGTCAGTTGCCTTTGATCCTGTATCTAAATTCAACGTAGGGTTCATCTGAACATAATTCAGTGCAACTTTGAATTTGTAATCAAATGTTTGAGCTGTGCATGTGAAGTTTACTACAGATTTTATTAAGTATTCTCCTATCATATCCTGGTGACTCACTAAATTTAATTAGTTAAAATTTAAATAAAACAAAATTTGGCTTGACTTGTAAAGATATTAAAACAAGAAACCTTACCTCAACTGCACTAAGCCTCAATTGACCACGTGAAGTTTGTGTAGATACACATCTATGAGAACTAGATTGGGAGGACTCATAAACAATTTGTAAATCATTCTTATATAAAATGACTCTCTCTAAAAATAAAACAAAAAAGTATTGTGTTAGTAATATTATATAAAAATTAAAAATATTCATAAAATAAAATAACAAACCATAAACTTTTTAAAATCTAACTAACCCAAAATCTTTAGTTAAAGTTATGTGCAAGAGTTTTGGTTGAACATGTATGTAAATTGCTATTATATTCCACTTCAGATATGCATTGGTGGATGTTATACTGACACAGATGTTATGTGTTTCATGTTTAGGACCTGCACTTAGCATTAAAAAAATGAGTTTTAGAATTTCATTCTAAATGCACTGTACCCACCCATACACGTACGGTGGTATTGATCCACCTGCCTACCCATACACGTACAGTGTTATTGACCCATCCACCCACCCATACACATACGGTGGTATTGACCCACCGAATGGTGTCACTACAGTGCATGAATTCAAATAAGTAAATCTCCTTTAAGAAACCTTAAGTGTCTTCTGGCTTTTTCCTCTTTTTACATTTAAGTTATTTATCATAAACCTTATTCTATTAAAATGTCTGCTATATTATTTATTTAATCAGAATTAGAAAAATTAAAAAACCTTGCTGTATCAAAGACATCTCTAAATTGGTTTAACACATTCCTATTGGATAGGTATCAATATGTGGAAATAAAACATATGACACCAAGTAACAAACTAATTCATGTAGCTTCAGATCTACAACCAGTAAAATATGGTGTCCCACAGGGATCAATATTAGGGCCCCTGCTCTTTTTAATCTATCTGAAAGATATAAATAATGTTCTAACCTATAAAAACAACAATCAACTTTATCTCTACGCTGATGATTCAAATCTAAAAATAACGTCAAACACATTAGAACAAATGGAAGTACAGTCTTTTGTGGAACTGGCAAATATTAACGATTACTTAAACAATCATAATTTGTTACTAAACACACTAAAAACAAATTTTATTAAATTCAAAACATCCCAAATTAAAAAGACTGAAAAGCCAATCATTATGTCTGGATCACAGGTGATTGAGGAGAAGAAAAGCATAGTATGCTTTCTTGGTCTCACAGTCGATCATAATTTAAATTGGGATGGGCATGTTGATAGGGTCTTAAAAAGAATTAACTCTGGGATCTACGCATATATTTATTTTGCCTATATTCACTCTCACATCAGCTTTGGTCTTTGTGTTTTTGGGGCTACTAAGAAAATAAATTTGGACAGAATCTTAAAACAACAAAAAAGGGCCATAGGAATTATACTCAAACTAAAATATGATGAATCAGCCAAAGAACACTTTGCAAATCTCAAAATACTCACAGTTTATGGATAGTACATCTTTGATTGTATATTAATTTTCAAAAATGAGGCAATAAATTCAAAACCCCTTTTATATCATAAATACAATACAAGATATAAGAGTGAAATAATGTCAGGTCAACACAGATTAAAATTTTTTGAAAAAAACCAACATATTAGGTCAAAAATTTTTTAAATATTTGCCCGATAACATCAAATTAATACGAAAACAATATTGATAAATTTAAAAAAAAACTCAAGGAATTTATAATAACCAATAATATTCCCAATTTATTCATTAGATGAGTTTTTCCACCTCTGTTCACAAAACAATTAAATACATATATGGATACTTGTTTTAAAATAGTTATGTTAGGTATTTTTATTAAGAGTTGACACTATTTAAATGTACCTATGTGCATGATATTACTAATAAAGAGTTTTTGATTTGATTTGAAAAAATCATTTAAATTAAACTAAAAAAAAGAAAACACTCTTCATAAATGAAAGAATTTGAGTTCATTACTTTACTTTATGATGACAACTAGAGCCTACGCAAAGTCTACCGGCCATTGTAGGTTCTTTTTCCTCTAAATCTAGCTTTAACTTTAAAACAGTATTTTGTTTAGTATATTTGATATTTTAATAAATTCAACGATAAATATAATAAAGTACCCTTTTATTCATTTTTTATAAAAATATATTACCGGTTTCGGCTCTTAGGCCATCTTCAGATAGTAAATAATATAACCTAAAATGAATTAACAAATTATAAAAATAAAAATAAAACAGATGAAAATAACATATGATTAATTTAGTGTGTGGGTAAGATGAATTTTAATTTTTGATTCTTATGTTTTTTAACTTCTCTTATTTTTTCGTATATAGGATTGTTCATGTTAATTTGTGTATTTAATATGTTCTTTGGTTCATTATAATTGTTAATGTATATGTGTAAATTATCAAAATATAAATGAAAATGTTACAGTTTTAGAATACGAGAAGAAAGGAGAAAAAATGAATACAAAAGAAAATTTACACATATACATTAACAATTATAATGAACCAAAGAACATATTAAATACACAAATTAACATGAACAATCCTATATACGAAAAAAAAAATAAGAGAAGTTAAAAAACATAAGAATCAAAAAGTAAAATTCAACTTACCCACATACTAAATTAATCATATGTTATGTTATTTTCATCTGTTTTATTTTTATTTTTATAATTTGTTAATTCATTTTAGGTTATATTATTTACTATCTGAAGATGGCCTAAGAGCCGAAACCGGTAATATATTTTTATAAAAAATGAATAAAAGGGTACTTTATTATATTTATCGTTGAATTTATTAAAATAGTAGCCCTAATGTGAACTAGTTTATACATATTTGATATTTATTTGCTCTCTAGAATAGGTAAATCTATGTTTGTTAATGTAAACTTATTAATAATGTAAATTGTTTACAATTATGTTGGAAATAATTATGATTTTTTTATGTAATTTTATCTATTGAAGAATAGATAGGATTGAAATGCTTAACGAAAGTGAAAACATAACTCTCTCTTTACACTATCAGACAGTAACATCCCTCAGTTTCTGATGTCAATCAGTGTCAATGGAGAGAAATGAGTCAGGCAAAACTCCTACACATTGATGTATAGAAGAGTGAATGATTGAATATTTAATAAACCTGCTACAATTTATTAAGAGGGCTCTAAACCCCCTGCGCTGAGAAGCGTAAAAACTGCTTTGCGCGGTCCAAGATACTGCCTTTATTTACTGTCGTAAAATTATAAATGAAACATATATTTAAAGATAAAATAAAAAATACTATTATTATTTTTGACTCAAATCGCTTTTTAAAATTTTTGAATTCTCCTTCATTTCGATTTTATAGGTTATTGAAGTTACCCAATATTCAAACTAGTGCCAAAATAAAACTGGAGCTGTTATTGAAATTTTAAAAAGCGATTTTAGTCAGAAATTTATCTAGTTTCAATTTAGTTTTGGTTTCAGATTGATATCTATAAAGCTTTAGCCGCAATATAGGACCGCGCAAAAGCCTGCATTGTAAAAAATGCGGTGATTCGTGACATCCAAGTGGCGAAACTCTGAACTTCTTAGTCGCGGATGGATTTTACTACTTCATTCATAAAAACCTTTCTTCATTTAACTTAACATCGATGGATACAATGTAGGCCTACGACGACTGATATCAGTATTATTTTACAGACTGATTTACTCACTTAGAGTTAGTCTATTTACTTTTGTATGGCTTATTTCGTTTAAATTAAAATGTGTGTTCCCATGTGGTTCCTGATATAATCTAACCACAAAGTAAAGCATAAAACGTTTATTCGTAAAGATGGTGCGATATAATATTTATTATGTCATGAGAAATACTGTAATAATCATCTATATACAACATGTTTATGAAATAAATCATATAAAATACATTAACGAATGCATACAGTTAATTCAATGATTCCGGCTTGATCAAAGCAATAAGTAATTCTAAGTCGCTGTCTCTATTGACCTCTATTTTATTTTTAAAATATAAATACAGTAATGTTAACTCGTAATATTAATTTATTATAGTTCATTAATGTTGAGGTAGAAAAAATGCCAGGTCATTTATTTGTAATTTTATAAGAAGGTAAATTCAAAGTAAATAATTTTCCTAAACGATAACAAGGACAGAAAAATATGACAGCCGGGGGACGGGCCGGGCGGGGCGGCAATCCATTTGAGAACTTTGAAGTCATGGGGCAAGGTAGTGTTTGGGAACTCGTACCACTCCTGGTGTCTTCCGTTAAAACTTGACATAAGTGATTTTGAAACATTGTACAATTTGAAGAAAAAAAATAAAATACAAATTAAAAAAAGTTTTCTTAATAAGCATAGTACGTGTTGGTAGATGAATTTAATACAATATTAATATAAACTGAATAAATATAATGGTGACCGATTAAGGTAAATACGGTTTACCGAAATCGATCACCATAACATTCGTAGCCTACATATTGCACTTATTTTTTATAAATACAGTATAAGTATTATACTGTATGACATTTGCATTGTGTCACGTTCACTTGTGTATAGAAATAAAATTGTTAAACTATTATTAAATTGCTCAAATAAGATGTTCTGCTCAGATTGGTTTTGTTTTAATTTAATGCATTTTCAATTACTTGAGTATCCACTGACTTAATTGGGTAGCTCGTGATCAACTTGTGCAAGGCACACTGATCATCTTAGGTAGTCATCGTGATGGACTTGGCTAGCACTCGTGATCAACGTGGCTAAAACTCACGATCAGCTAGGGTAATACCCGTGATCAACTTGGGCAGCCTCCGTAATGGACTTGGCTAGCACCCGTGATCAACATGGCTAACACTAATGATCAACTCGAGTAGTACCCGTAATAAACTTGGCCATCCACTGTCATGGACTTGGCTAGTACTCGTAGTCAATAATGGGTGACTAGTCAAGTAGATCACAGGCGCTAACCAACGTAATCACTGGTGGCTACCTAAATTGACCGTGTTCTAACTAAGATTATTACAGGTCCTACCTACTTAGTTGACCACAGGCTCTACTCAAGGTAATCACAGGTGGCTTCTCAAATTGACCACGGGTCCTAGGCAGAGTAATCACTGATACTATCCGAGTTGAGCTACCCAAGATAATCACACTTATTACATTCAAGTTTACCACTGGTGCTACTCAAAGTAATGACTGATAATGCCCAAGTTGACTACAGATACTACCCAAGTTAATTAGGCGTGGTTACTTAAATTAATTACGATTTCTCCCCTAATGGCTACTCAAGATGACAACCAGTGCTACCCAATGTAATAAGGGGTGGCTACTCAAGTTGACCATGGGTCCTACCCAAATTATTTACAGGTACTACCACTGGTTTTACTATATAAAATGGCGATTTTACTCTATGTATAGTAAAATCAATGGTACTACCCAAGTTGACCACCTGTGCTACTTAAAGTAATCATACTACCAATGTTAACCACGGGTGCTACCCAAGGTTATCATGAGTGGCTACTCAAGTTTATCATGGATGTTACCCAAGGTAATCAGGGATGGCTACTCACGTTGACCATGGGTCTTACCTAAAGCACTACGGTAATCACACGCACTAACTAAGTTCACCACGGTAATTATGGGTGGCTACCCAAATTGACTGCATGTTCTAACTAAAATAATTATAGGTCGTACCTAAGTTTACCACAGGCTCTAACCAAGGTAATCATGAGTGGCTTCCCAAGTCACAAAGGATTCTACCCAAAGTAATCACTGGTGGCTACCTAAATTGACCGTGTTCTACCTAAGATTATTATCTACTATCTAAGTTAACCACGAGCACTACCCAAGGTAATCAGTTGTGACTACCCAAGTTGATCATGGGTGCTACCAAAGGTAATCACAGGTACTATCGAAGTTGATCATGGAAGCTACCCAAGGTAATGACAGATATTACCCAAAATGATCACTGGTGATACACAAGGTAATTACAGTTACTACCCAAGTTAACCAAGGGTGATGCCCAAGATTAATCACAGATAGTAAACAAATTGACCACGGGTTATACTGAAGGTAATCACAGATTCTATTCAGGTGACAATCAAGAATCAAGAATCAAAAAACTTTATTACCATTGGTCATATTACATGAAATAGGCAACGTCAATGAGTATACAATTTTATGATACAAAATTATTAAATCTAAGCATAATTCCATAGATTAAAAAAAACCAAGAACAACAAATATTACAAATTATCCTACTGTAGAGAGCATATACGAGTATTAAGGGCTACAGATTATCCAAAGAGTGTTCCAGAAATTCATGTATACTGTAGAAAGGGTTTTCAATGAGCCAGCTATTTAATTTAGATTTAAATTGTTTGAGTGGCAAATTTACTAAATAATCTGGTAGCTTATTAAAAAAACGAATAGTGTTTACCTTATGAGAATTACCTGTCAAAGCCAATCTATGTTGTGGGACATCAATTTTGTTCTTTCCCTGGTGTTGTATTTATGTGCATCTTGTCTAGTGTTAAAAAGGTGTATATTATTTTTGGTGTAGATTAAAATGTGGAATATATAGAGGTTTATGATAGTCATTATTTTCATTTCCCTGAACAATGGACGGCAGTGCTCCGTTGGTGCCACCCCGCACATGATTCGAATTACCTTTTTTTGGGTGAGTAATATTTTGCTTGTGTGTGGAGAATGGCCCCAGAGAATCAAGCCATATGCTATATGCGATTGGAAGAGACCAAAATATGTCATCCTTAAATACTCAAAAGAGACAAATTTTTTTAATTTCCAGAATAAATATGAGACTCTACTAATTTTTTGTGTAATGTTATTTATATGCTCTGCCCAGTTCAGTTTTTTATTTATCAGTAAACCTAGTAATTTTACTGATTGATCATTTGAGTTTTGAGAAAGACTTAAAAGAACCCAAATCACATATAATAAGCAAAATGATCAATGGTGGTGCTACCCAAGGTAATCAGAGATATTAACATAGAGGACCAAGAGTACTACCCAAGGTAATCACAGGTTTACCCATGTTGATCATGGGAGCTACCCAAGTCAATCACAGGTAATACTCAAAATGTTTACTGGTATTATGGGTGGCTACCTAAATTAACCACGAGTGCTACCCAAATTGGTATCTAATATACCAATCGCAAAGTACTGTGAAGAACTGATCTGTGAAATGGCGCTTGTTAAAATCATACTTAACAATACATGCCTTTACATCATGGGCACCTACAGATCACCATCGTATAACCTGGACCTTACACTTGATATTCTCTCAAGAACAATTGAAGAAAACAAATTAGAAAATACAAACCTTCTAATCATGGGAGACATCAATGTGGACGCTTTAAAACCAGACAGAAAAACAATTAAACTGAATGAGACCCTGGCTTCTCACAACATTCAGAGAATTGTCTTACCTCCTACAAGAATAACTTACAATACAGCCTCTTCAATAGATTGGATATGCACTAACTTACCAAGTGACGAACTAACAACCAAGGTCATCCACTCTGGTTTATCCGACCACAGCTCAAATGTGCACTTTCAGAGCAGGATGCATTATTGAAAGCGTCAGTAGAACATACCGCAGTTTTGTGCCAGAGAATCTAACAGAACTAAAACTCTTACTTCAGCAAGTAAACTGGCAAACTATTGAACAAGCTTACACCGTTGAAGAAGCTTACAACTCATTCTTAACGATAGTGACAATGGCAATGGATACAGCCTGCCCTAGAAAACTAAAAAGACCAAAAAAGAACCTTAAACCAAAATGTTTTGCGGACAAAGAAGTCTGCAGGCTCAAAGAACAGTTTCTAAATCTTAATCATCAGTATGAAATAACAGGGGAACTCTGTATCAAAACAGAAGCAGCAAGCATAAAAAAATCCTACGACCAACTCTTGAAATCTCTGAGACAACGGGCCTCGCTGACTATGTAAAAAGATCTGAAAATAAGCCTAAAGCTATGTGTGAAATAGTTAACAATGCACGTAATAAAAGTCGTAACTCTGAAGTGGAAATAAAATTGGATATAAATGGCAAACTTTCTAATAACCCGCAAGAAGTTGCAGACCATCTAAACAAATTTTTTGTCAATGTGGCAGAAACAACACTAGATAAAATTCCACCTAATGAAAGAAAAGAATTGGAACCCCCGAAACTACATCAAACAGCAAACATGGATACAATAACTGAAACCAACTTTCAAGAAGTTAAAAGTACAAATTTCAAACTAAAACACAAAAATTCAGCAGGAATTGATGAAATTTCTGCAAAAGTATTAAAATTATGCGCTAATGAACTAACCCCACCACTAGTTACCATATTCAACAAATCTTTCAAACAAGGGAAGTTTCCTTCAAAATTGAAAATTTCCAAAGTATTTCTAAAATTTTAAAGTGGTTGCACGAGGGATGCAAATAACTACAGACCAATTTCACTAACTTCAACATTCTCAAAACTATGTGAAAGAATTGTTATTCAAAGACTCCTAGACCATTGTGCTAAGTATAAACTACTAAACGATTACCAACACGGATTTACAAAGAGTAAATCAACCAGTACAGCATTGATTACATTAATTGAGTCAGTGATCGATAACATTGAGGAGGAAAAACTGACTACCGCTCTGTTCCTTGACCTAAGCAAGGCCTTGGACTACCTTAGCCACGACATCATTCTGAAAAAACTAGAATCACTCGGAATCAGAGGAACAGCAAGTGATTGGTTTGGAAGTTACTTGAAAGACCGTACGCAACTAGTTGAGCTCAACCACTCTTCAAATGGAATCACAAAGTCAGTCAGATAAAAAATTCTCCCTGTACAAAGAGGTGTTCCACAAGGCTCCATATTAGGACCTGTGATCTTCATCCTTTTTACCAATGATCTACCTCAATACCTATGAAACACTTGCACACCTCTCATGTATGCTGACGATACTACGTTGCTACTGAACCAGCACTCTCCAGAAAACCTTGCAGTCTCATCCTACATTGCCCTTAGCATGGCCACCCAGTACTGCTATGGAAATGATTTAGTAATAAATCCAGCAAAGACTAGCCAGATTGCTTTTGGAAGAAGAGGGCCAGAAGTTCCAGCTATTCCTGGTGTCTGTATGGAATCACAATCCAAATTCCTAGGAATAACAATAGATGCTGACTTAAATTGGACTAATCACCTGGACATTCTAAGCAAAAAGCTCAATACTAGCCACTTTGTAATAAAACAAATAATGTCCCTCAGTAGCCTTGAAACGGCAAAAGTAATGTATTACTCTCTATTTGAATCCCACTTGCTATATGGCCTAGCTGCATGGGGAGGTACTTCTGCAACAAATCTTCCAACGTATACTTGTCATACAGAAGAAATGTATTAGAACGTTGGCCGGCCTCCACCCCCTCGAAAGCTGTAGAGAAGCCTTCAAGTCCTTGAAGATTCTCACTATTATCTCACTCTACATTAAATTAGTCATTATATACGCTGATAGCGAGAACTTGCAAAGGAACAATGACATACACCACTACTTCACAAGAAACGCGGAACTCTACAACCTGCCAGCACATCGTCTGAGGCTTTACGAGCGGAAACCTACATACATAGGAATGAAACTCTACAACCAGCTCCCACCTCACCTGCAGCTCAAAAGAGGGGATGAACTAAAGAAGGCTCTGCATAGTTGGCTACTAGACCGCCCTTTCTATACCTTAGAAGAGTTTCTCCAACAATCTTTGACTCACTGATGCTTGACTTTTTGACATTATGTATAACACTATTTGTAATCTTAAAGATTGTAAATAAAGATATTCTTAATCTTATTTAACATCATCTTTAATCAAAGCAATTAAATCATATCCTATAAATGACAAATACATTCATTGGTAAATAAGTGTTTAGCACTTATCTACTGTGGTGCCAAAATGGATGAGTCCAAACTGCTTAGACAAGTGAGGACAAACTACTATACTCATATAAAAAACTGAGACCAAAGTACTGTATGAATTGCTGAGGTCAAACTGGTAGACTAAGTAAGCCTAAACTACCCCGAACATACATGTTTATGAGGCCAAACTACTGTCAGGCAAGTGAGCCCAGATCTGCTTTGAACGTCTAAAGTTCGAATACGTTCGAAATCGATATATGCTCGGAGCAGTTTCTCTGTTTTAAATTGTTGGTTATTTTTAACAGTCGTGTTTTAAAAAATCGTCATATTTAGTAATTTGTGTATGCCTAACTGAATCATATTAAATTTATCACTCCTAAAATACTGTGAAATATTTATCAGTAAAACTAAAATCTTTGAAAAGTAATTCTGTAAGAACTGTTGTCGAAGTAAAATAATTGCTTTTCTCATGGCAATGGG
>JAQJVL010008417.1:0-19830 GCA_035578905.1 Stictocephala bisonia
CAATCAATCGAGCTTTTAGTTGTTGGCGTTATTCGTGTGGCTGGGAGTGTGGTAGTCGGGTAATTTTGTGGGTGGCCAGCTCGTCTTCAAGAAGTATGTTGTCTATAGTGTTTGGTTTTAGGCTGTCGATATTGATATCCCCCACCACGACAGTCGATTTGTTATGTGCCTCAATAGTGTCTAGAATATTTGACAGGATGTCAATGCCGGCGCTTGTGGAGATGCATGTCACTGGAGGTTGGTAGATTCCAAGTATGTAAAGGATTTTTCTGTTTATTTCAATTTGTATCAGGGCTGCTTCTATGAAGAACTCTTTGCTATGTTGATTTATTGTATGAGCTTGGGCTTTATTTGCCAGAGAATCCTTGCAGTAGATGGCAACTCCGCTAAGTTTGTGGTTCTCTGTGCTGTATTCTGCTATTAGTTTGTAGCCTTCAATGTTGGTGTTTTTGATTGCTTTTTGATTAAGGCCGTGTTAAGAGAGGACCACAATACTGGGAGTAGTATTTTTTAGAAGTTGGTTTAGCCTGTTTACTTTGTTTGCCAGGCCCCGCATATTCTGATGGAGGATGGTTGGGGTGACTAATTGTTTCTTCTTTGGCATTAAAGGGAGGGGAGCTTTTGGTACCTGTTGTGTCTTTTTACGTGAGTTTCTGGATTTATTTTCGTTTATATAATTTTTCTTTGGTTGGGGGAATGGTCTAAAAAAGTGAGAGCTTGGTTCTGTCACCTTTGTGTTTGTTCTTGTTTCTTCTCTTACAGAAGTGTTCTTTGATGGAACTGAAATAGGATTGATAGGGTTGATTAGAGAGCTGTTATTGCTTTGTTCTGCTGAATTTTTCATTGTTTCTTCATAGGGCTGATTTTTAGATATAAATTGTTTGTAGTAGTCTATATCTTTTTTGAAGAAATCCTCTATTGTTTCATTATGTGGTCGGGATATGGCATTGATGGGATGTTGGTGTTTTTTTTTTTTTAGTTTTTCTAAGGTGATTTGTTTGTTAGTGTCCGTGTCAGGCTTAGTGTTTTTGTTGCTAGAAGTTTTAGAAAGGGCTTTGGTTTGGGCCATTTGGAGAAATACAGTCATGTGACTTTTCCTCCCTGTAAGTGAGTGTTTATTTTTCTTGTGGGGAAAGGTATTGTTGAGTGTGGGGTCATTTCAACAAAGAATGTTGGTTCTATCGGCTTGCTGGCATTTTCAGTTTGTTTAACTTGCCCAACAAGTTGTTCCTGCATTTCCTTTACAGCGCATTCCAATTGGTCTTGCCTAGTTTTTTTAGTAGTGTCATCAATTAAACATGGGGGAGGGTAGCTTTGAGTGGAAGGTTGAGTGTTAAATGTTTGGGTTTCTGAGTTTTTAAGAATAACAGAGTTTTGAGTCGGGCTTGGTTTTTCACTTTTGTGTGCTTTTATACTAGCAATTTTTTTATTTATTCGTTTAATTTCCTTTAGACGAGCGTGTTGTGTCCCCTTTCACCAACCTTGACTCGCCAGCTAAGTAGCGACCTTGAAGGTTAACTCTTCGTCTTGACTCATACGCCAATGACTTTTATTTAATTTTAATAGTCACAATGTTTTTGAATTCATTATTACATTGTAAAAACGGATTAATTAATAATAGGGACTTAAATGAAAAAGTGTTTGTCACACACATATTTTTGGATGGCGATGAATATGTGTTTGAATTTTTGAAACCCCCTAGAGTCAGTTAGATCAGCCTTGCAGCAGCTAAAACATCAAACACTGAAGAATCGCATAACAGAGTTGATACAGTCAGTCGTAAACAAAATCAGTTAGAAAGTGCAGCGTAATTCGACACCGCTGTAGAACAACCTAGCCTTATCGTAACAGAACGTAACCTTTCTGAAATCGGCACGTTTCCGGCTCTGACGTGCTTAATAATGGTTCGATTGTAAAAACCTTCTGATATTCGTAATCAGGACAAAATTCCGCAAACTTTGAGTACCTACATCACTATATTTAAGGAAAAAATATGTTCCCGTTTTCCTCAGTTTTGTAATTTTTCCGGCTTTCCGCTGAAAAAAACTATCACATTCTTGTTTCTTACCTATGTATATACTATGGAAAAAATTTACAAGGCCCCTGTTCTATATAATTACGATATTCAGTTAGTCGCGGCTCCCCATTTATAGAAAACACAATTTACTATGTAGGCCTAACAGATGGCAAGTCAATGAAGATGAGGTTGTTATGATCAAGTCCCGTTTGGTCGGGGCCCCTACATGAGATAGAATCACGAACAAGGTACACTTTATACAACTATATAACACTTTAATGCAAACTATAAGATTACCTTAAGGGGCTGTCGGCCATGTTGGTTTTAATCCCACAAGAACAATGGTATTTGCAAATCCATATTCTTTCGTTATTTATTGACCCAACGTTGTGTATGAAATGTCATTTTAAAGGTTATCACATTGCGCATTGGGTTTGCTTTTGAAATTTTGAATACATACGCCTAGTTCTGAAAAATAGGTGGAAATAAAAACTTAAAACTAAATATTTTGTATATTTTTTTATAAAACTAACTAAGAATCAGCAAAGCAATTTCAACGCGCAATTTCATTCTTGATGAAACGCAATTTGTTTGAAAAAAAAAAATCAGTTTAAAAATAACTGCTTAATTTGGATGCGCGTGATTGCATGTCCGGTTCGAAAACAAAATTGTTCTTATGGGATTAAAACCAATATGGCCGACAGCCTTTGCAGACTACCAAAAAATAAAAAATAAGTTGGTAAGTTTAAATGATGCTAGAGAGAAAAAATTGTTATTAGATGACTATACCAGGAATTCGTTGTATTTACAGCAAACTAGAGGGACCATGGGTGATTTGTGGGTTATTACAAAAATCTAAAGATATAATTTACTAACATGCAATGGAGTTAATATACATTTCAAATGAAATAAACATATTAATTAAAATTTCTTTTCTTGATATAAGTGCTTACAGAGAAACGTCAGTGACAAAACCAGCCATGCAAACAACTCAGCACAGTACAAAATGTGTATTTCTTCATTCGGAAAATAAGTAACCCCTTTATATTAATTCATTTTTTATTTAATCGCTCAATTAGCACATACATTTTGTGAAGAATATAACTTTTTCATTGAAAAATGTCCTCCTTTGTTTTTAAATCTAAGTATCAATACAAATTATATATATATCGCAGGCCTTTCTAGACCAGCATCCAAAACTAATAAAAGAGTTAAAAAAGTTAGATAAATAAAAGAAAAAATAAATACAGTATATCTTAATGAAATAAATTATATAATACAAGGTTCTCGTGTCTTAGTGTTTAAATATTGATCTCCTGTCACAGAGCTAAACCCAGGTCCAACCATTCAACCTGGTTTTAATTTAAGTAATAAAAGGACACCAGGATTAATTTTTACAATTAATACAATTAGTGCAAAATTAATGCAATTGTATTTATATTTTCAATCTGAGTTTAAATTAAAATATTTGATATTTCGATTTTTGTTAGAATAGAAAAAAATCGAGCAAGACAATTTCTATGATATTGATTTAATATATTCACACGAAATTTTACGCAGTGAATTCGCTGCTTGGGATACCTTCTATTTAAAACTGATAAGCATATTGTCGGGCAAGTCCACATAGCAAGTGCAGTGGTTTATTGCTAGTGAAGGGAAGTGTATCCGGACCATCGACAGCTAGTTTATCGCCGTTGGCTGGCCGCGATAACCCAGTTTCTCGCGGAAACGCCTCGGGCGTTGCCAACGGCAGCCCGCTCTACCTATCTGCCAATATTGTTCTACAGCGGTGTCGAATTACGCTGCACTTTCTAACTGATTTTGTTTACGACTGACTATATCAACTCTGTTATGCGATCCTTCGGTGTTTGATGTTTTAGCTGCTGCAAGGCTGATCTAACTGACTCCAGGGGGTTTCAAAAATTCAAACACATATTCATCGCCATCCAAAAATATGTGTGTGACAAACACTTTTTCCTTTAAGTCCCTATTATTAATTAATCCGTTTTTACAATGTTATAATGAATTCAAAAACATTGAAGTAGTAATAATACAGGCATTGACCAACGCAACAAGTACGACTTTTCGCCTGAAGTACGACGGGGGGTGGGGGAAGGTCACGTGACCTTAATCGATTTTTAATGGGCTTTGATTTGATTTTGATTGACTTTGATTTGATTTTAATTGACTTTGATTTGACTTTGATTGACTCTGATTTGATTTTGATTGACTGATTTGATTTTGATTGGTTTTGATTTTGATTTGATATTGATGGCGGCCCCGGATCCAAGATGGCGGTGGTCACGTGATCCAAGATGGCGGCGCAGTGGTACCAACCCTCCCCCCTCAAATTTCCCTCAAATTCCCAAAATTCCCGAATTTCCCTCAAATTTCTCTCAAAGTTACCAAATTTCCTTCAAATTCCCAAATTTCCCACACATTTCCCTCAAATTTCCCTCAAATAACCCTCAAATTCCCGCATTTCCCTCACACTTCCCCCAAATTACCCTCAAATTTCCCTCAAATAACCCTCAAATTTCCCTCAAATTCCCAAATTTCCCTCAAATAACCCTCAAATTTCCCTCAAATTCCCAACTTTCCCTCAAATAACCCTCAAATTCCCAAATTACCCTCAAATTTCCCTCAAATTACCCTCACATTTCCCTAAAATTCCCAAATTTCCCCCCAAATTCCCTTGTTATACGATATAAGATACACTTTTTTTGTCCAATATGACGTCTTTCCCTCCCAAAATTCCCGCCAAAAATTCCCTCAGCCAAGATGGCGACCTTAGACTATATAAAATGAACTTTTTTGTCCAATATGGCGTCTTTTTCCATGATATACTATATAAAATTCACTTTTTTTGTCCAATATGGCGTCTTTTTCCATGATATACTATATAAAATTCACTTTTTTGTCCAATATGGCGTCTTTCCCTCCCGCGCCAACTCACACCCCGTGGGAAAATTCCCTCCCCAAAATTCCCTCATCCAATATGGCGGACTATACACTATATAAAATGTAAAAATATGACAACCGGATCCAATATGGCGTCTTTCCCTCCTAAAATTCCCACCAAAAATTCCCTCAGCCAATATAGCGGCCTTAGACTATATAAAATGAACTTTTTTGTCCAATATGACGTCTTTCCCTCCCAAAATTCCCTCCAAAAATTCCTTATCCAATATGGCGGACTTTATACTATAATAAATGTATAAAGATGACAACCGGATCCAAGATGGCGGTCTTTCCCTTCGAGTACTTCCGACGACCGTCGACTACCTTCGTACACGTCGTCTGCTGGTCGGGCACGCATGCGCAGGAACTTGCTACTCTGTGGATTATTTCATATACTCTATGTGCTCGACCCGATCGTAGCGCACCTGGTGGCAAAACTTAGCGCATCCTTTCGGAAACATGACGCCTTCGGAAGGGAAGTCCCCGTGGGAAAATTCCCTCCCTCAAATTACCTCGGTATACTATACAAAATGCACTCTTAACCTTTCCCATCTCATACTATATAAAATGCAAAAGATGGCGGCCATTTACATGTGTACTATATAAAATGCTTTCGTGTACTTCCGGCGACCGTCGGCTACCTTCGTACACGTCGTCTGCTGGTCTGACGCACACCCAAATGCCACGCTCTGATTGGTTACCTCCCTACTTTACAAATAATATTTCTCACACGTACTGTTAGACTACTTATTTAATTTAATTTTTCTCAAATTTTAACAAATACACAGTTAACATACGCTCTTAGCTTTGGGCTTCCTACACTGTTACCTATACTTATCTATCGAATCACAGATCATCCTCAAGCCCCTACTTAACACTCTAGGCAACCCGCAATACACGTTTTTAATTAATTATTTATTCAAAAATGAAGGGACAATTCTTTTTATTTAATCTGTTTATAATTTGTAATACACTGTTATCCTATCCATTTTAATTAATTTTTTATTTTATATTAAATACTCTGTTAACATGCGCTCTTACCTTCGTATTAACCCGACATCCTCTAAACCTAATACGCTAGCTTAACGCTCTTACACTAGAGCCCTCATGCCTAACCGAACTATCCAACTGTACTTACAAAGTCTACTCGGGCTTTATCGGTCCGTTATTGGTCACAAGCTTCAAATTTTCTTTCATTAACTATAACAATTTCCTATTTTCACTCACCTTTGCATGCATATACATCTTACCTAGGTTACATTACTTACTTTCGGCTACTTTTATTATCAATTCTGTGGACTCAAATACCCCACTTCCCATTCACGTACTTATCCAGAACCCATCAGCCCCCCTACATAACGAAACAAGCACACCTACCTTCACTTCCTCTCCACAAACATTCCTTCCTTTGTACCGACACTCAAGGACTAATTCACTAACATTTCACAACCTATATACTAGTTATTAGACTGCCAGTAGTGCCAGTGCACCGACAGTACATTCAGTTCTCACACAAAACATGGCTGACCTCAATATTTTTTGCTATTTTAATTGGCACCAGACGGACTGCATATCAACCACATGTTAACCCTAGAGGTCAAGTTTAGTCATATCAAACAACATTCAATGCATTTCCTCACAGATAGTCGTAGAATCCGACCATATCTGGTCTATTATTAAACAAAACGAAAGAATTATTGGTATTATAGTCCCGTACTTTTAAAAAAAGAGAGCAATAATAATTTATTTACACACTACGTTTTATTCAGTAAAATCAATTGATATTCTTGTTATTACCAATTATCATACGTAATACATAGAACCTTTTACAATAATTTGTGCTTTATATTTAAATTATTACGAGTAAACTTAATTTTAACAAAGTTTTATCAATTTGTTTTGTTGTAAATTCCATAATTTATAAAAATGCTAACACATTACATGTGTAATAATGAGAGATCGTACATCAAATTATACAATATTTTCTAAAGTTTTTATAGTTTAGGTAGGATTTTAAACAATATGTATAGCATTTATAACCGAATTATTGTATGTTAACCAACCTAAACTTACAAATAACAATTATTATATCCACAAACACATGATAAATGAAGTGTAATAACCTCAAACACAAGATAATTCCTCACACTTTATATACACCATAGCAATACACTATTTACTGTATTTGAGACGTTAATCGTAGAGGTATGGGTCTTGAATGAGTGTAGATGAATGAGTGTAGTCTTTGTTACTAACTAAGGCTGCTGGACCCTTTGATATATCATCTATTAAAACACAATATTAAGGAAAACTATGACATGGAACCCAAACCACATAGTATTGATTTTATTTCAAACAAACTGTCAGTTTAAAAAACATTCTAACAGAAGAGTAAATTCCATCCAAAAGTAAGAAAAAATCAAAGATACATACAAATTTCAGAAAAAGAGTCATTTTACACAAAAATGTGTTGAAACATTGTTCAAATCAAGGAAGAACTACCAACATAGTACTCTCCAAACCCCTTAAAGTTGAGTTAAAATGCACATAAATAGGGATATTTGTGTACAAAATATGTTATAATTCCCTAAAAGCATTAAAATGCAGTGTCATAACAATGATATTCACCCTAAACATTAAAAAACCCTTTAAAATACTCTTATAGAAACCTTTATAAACTTAATTTGAGCTCAAAACAACGTACAAAACTGATGTAACACTTGTAAATTAATTGTTTAACCTACATAGCTATTTAGTTGACTCCAAACATTTGACAAAGTGTAAGTACCCAATATGAATAAATTCTCTATAATGTTCACATTTTAAGCTTGATTTTAACAAAACCTGGTGCTATTGATTCTTTGCACATTAAACAAATAAACAAATAGTTAGTTGAAACGTCTCTGTTGTAGAAACCGTGGTATTAACAGTAAGAAAGTTTGGTTTCTTTTGACTATAATATACTCGATCAGAAAATGTATATACACCACTCCCAAAGACCCAAACACACATGGAGAACCTACTTACTGAACACACTGCACCCTTGACAGATCACCTACATAAAATAATAAATGTACGTACATACATACATACATACATACATATCCATTATATAAAACCTTTGTTTGTCCACCCACATACTAATCAAACAAGACTCATGTAAATTCGCCTTATAAAGTAACAATAAAGTAGTTTTCATTTAATTTCCATCCATAAGCACATGTACAAACTACCTACCAAAAACTAATACCCTTCTATCCAGTAGTAAGACTCATGATTTACCCTACACACAGGCATCTTTACAGACCACATACCATACCGACACATAATACATTTGACAGACTCTACCTACTTAACATAAAAGACTTACCATACCCTTTACATAGAAGACGTTTGATTATCCACCCGCCTACTCAAAACACAACACCTCTGATAGATAATCCACCTAACCACTACATAAAACCTATGATTGACACTCAACATTCATGGATGACCACCTACCATACATACATACACCATAAAACCATGACTTAACAGTCCACCCGCCTACTCAAAACACAACACCTCTGATAGATAATCCACCTAACCACTACATAAAACCTATGATTGACACTCAACATTCATGGATGACCACCTACCATACATACGTACACCATAAAACCATGACTTAACAGTCCACCCGCCTACTCAAAACACAACACCTCTGATAGATAATCCACCTAACCACTACATAAAACCTATGATTGACACTCAACATTCATGGATGACCACCTACCATACATACGTACACCATAAAACCATGACTTAACAGTCCACACGCCTACTCAAAACACAACACCTCTGATAGATAATCCACCTAACCACTACATAAAACCTATGATTGACACTCAACATTCATGGATGACCACCTACCATACATACGTACACCATAAAACCATGACTTAACAGTCCACCCGCCTACTCAAAACACAACACCTCTGATAGATAATCCACCTAACCACTACATAAAACCTATGATTGACACTCAACATTCATGAATGACCACCTACCATACATACATACACCATAAAACCATGACTTAACAGTCCACCCGCCTACTCAAAACACAACACCTCTGATAGATAATCCACCTAACCACTACATAAAACCTATGATTGACACTCAACATTCATGGATGTCCACCTACCATACATACGTACACCATTAAACCATGACTTAACAGTCCACACACCTACTCAAAACACAACACCTCTGATAGATAATCCACCTAACCACTACATAAAACCTATGATTGACACTCAACATTCATGGATGACCACCTACCATACATACGTACACCATAAAACCACGACTTAACAGTCCACACGCCTACTCAAAACACAACACCTCTGATAGATAATCCACCTAACCACTACATAAAACCTATGATTGACACTCAACATTCATGGATGACCACCTACCATACATACGTACACCATTAAACCATGACTTAACAGTCCACACACCTACTCAAAACACAACACCTCTGATAGATAATCCACCTAACCACTACATAAAACCTATGATTGACACTCAACATTCATGGATGACCACCTACCATACATACGTACCACACACCATAAAACCATGACTTAACAGTCCACACGCCTACTCAAAACACAACACCTCTGATAGATAATCCACCTAACCACTACATAAAACCTATGATTGACACTCAACATTCATGGATGACCACCTACCATACATACGTACCACACACCATAAAACCATGACTTAACAGTCCACCCGCCTACTCAAAACACAACACCTCTGATAGATAATCCACCTAACCACTACATAAAACCTATGATTGACACTCAACATTCATGGATGACCACCTACCATACATACGTACACCATAAAACCATGACTTAACAGTCCACACGCCTACTCAAAACACAACACCTCTGATAGATAATCCACCTAACCACTACATAAAACCTATGATTGACACTCAACATTCATGGATGACCACCTACCATACATACATACACCATAAAACCATGACTTAACAGTCCACCCGCCTACCTCTGCACACACAATTCCTTAGGACACACCCTCCTCCCACCACTCATCCTACAGACAAATCTCCTTGAGAACTACCCATCCACCATAAAAACACTATTGCTTCATATAATCTTCAGAAAAGTTCAGTTAAAATGGGACATTTTATGACTTTTGTTAATTTTAACAACTTTTCTGATGTTTGCTAACCTAACTTTTTCTATGTTTATTTTTTTAAACCTAACTTTTTCTGTGTTCATTTTTTTAACCTAACTAATTTTTTCTGTTTTCATTGTTTTTAAACCTAATGTTTTCTGTGTTCATTGTTTTTAAACCTAATTTTTTCTCATATTTTTTTAGTTGTATAGCAGAATTTCTATGAAACTACTAGCTGATTCTTATTTTCTATGTTTAGTTTGGATGTTTTCGACCAACGACTCTCATATTTCTAGAGAAAACAGAATTTTAGGAAACACTTTAGGTCTTTAGCTATATTAAACCTATCTTACAGTGTAATAATGTTATTTTGAAACATGATTATATGAAGCAATAGTGTTTTTATGGTGGATGGGTAGTTCTCAAGGAGATTTGTCTGTAGGATGAGTGGTGGGAGGAGGGTGTGTCCTAAGGAATTGTGTGTGCAGAGGTAGGCGGGTGGACTGTTAAGTCATAGTTTTATGGTGTATGTATGTATGGTAGGTGGTCATCCATGAATGTTGAGTGTCAATCATAGGTTTTATGTAGTGGTTAGGTGGATTATCTATCAGAGGTGTTGTGTTTTGAGTAGGCGTGTGGACTGTTAAGTCATGGTTTTATGGTGTACGTATGTATGGTAGGTGGTCATCCATAAATGTTGAGTGTCAATCATAGGTTTTATGTAGTGGTTAGGTGGATTATCTATCAGAGGTGTTGTGTTTTGAGTAGGCGTGTGGACTGTTAAGTCGTGGTTTTATGGTGTACGTATGTATGGTAGGTGGTCATCCATGAATGTTGAGTGTCAATCATAGGTTTTATGTAGTGGTTAGGTGGATTATCTATCAGAGGTGTTGTGTTTTGAGTAGGCGGGTGGACTGTTAAGTAATGGTTTTATGGTGTGTGGTACGTATGTATGGTAGGTGGTCATCCATGAATGTTGAGTGTCAATCATAGGTTTTATGTAGTGGTTAGGTGGATTATCTATCAGAGGTGTTGTGTTTTGAGTAGGCGTGTGGACTGTTAAGTCGTGGTTTTATGGTGTACGTATGTATGGTAGGTGGTCATCCATGAATGTTGAGTGTCAATCATAGGTTTTATGTAGTGGTTAGGTGGATTATCTATCAGAGGTGTTGTGTTTTGAGTAGGCGTGTGGACTGTTAAGTCATGGTTTTATGGTGTACGTATGTATGGTAGGTGGTCATCCATGAATGTTGAGTGTTAATCATAGGTTTTATGTAGTGGTTAGGTGGATTATCTATCAGAGGTGTTGTGTTTTGAGTAGGCGGGTGGACTGTTAAGTCATGGTTTTATGGTGTGTGGTACGTATGTATGGTAGGTGGTCATCCATGAATGTTGAGTGTCAATCATAGGTTTTATGTAGTGGTTAGGTGGATTATCTATCAGAGGTGTTGTGTTTTGAGTAGGCGTGTGGACTGTTAAGTCATGGTTTTATGGTGTGTGGTATGTATGTATGGTAGGTGGTCATCCATGAATGTTGAGTGTCAATCATAGGTTTTATGTAGTGGTTAGGTGGATTATCTATCAGAGGTGTTGTGTTTTGGGTAGGCGGGTGGACTGTTAAGTCATGGTTTAATGGTGTACGTATGTATGGTAGGTGGTCATCCATGAATGTTGAGTGTCAATCATGGGTTTTATGTAGTGGTTAGGTGGATTATCTATCAGAGGTGTTGTGTTTTGAGTAGGCGTGTGGACTGTTAAGTCATGGTTTTATGGTGTACGTATGTATGGTAGGTGGTCATCCATGAATGTTGAGTGTCATTCATAGGTTTTATGTAGTGGTTAGGTGGATTATCTATCAGAGGTGTTGTGTTTTGAGTAGGCGTGTGGACTGTTAAGTCATGGTTTTATGGTGTGTGGTACGTATGTATGGTAGGTGGTCATCCATGAATGTTGAGTGTCAATCATAGGTTTTATGTAGTGGTTAGGTGGATTATCTATCAGAGGTGTTGTGTTTTGAGTAGGCGGGTGGACTGTTAAGTCATGGTTTTATGGTCTATGTATGTATGGTAGGTGGTCATCCATGAATGTTGAGTGTCAATCATAGGTTTTATGTAGTGGTTAGGTGGATTATCTATCAGAGGTGTTGTATTTTGAGTAGGCGGGTGGACTGTTAAGTCATGGTTTTATGGTGTATGTATGTATGGTAGGTGGTCATCCATGAATGTTGAGTGTCAATCATAGGTTTTATGTAGTGGTTAGGTGGATTATCTATCAGAGGTGTTGTGTTTTGAGTAGGCGGGTGGATAATCAAACGTCTTCTATGTAAAGGGTATGGTAAGTCTTTTATGTTAAGTAGGTAGAGTCTGTCAAATGTATTATGTGTCGGTATGGTATGTGGTCTGTAAAGATGCCTGTGTGTAGGGTAAATCATGAGTCTTACTACTGGATAGAAGGGTATTAGTTTTTGGTAGGTAGTTTGTACATGTGCTTATGGATGGAAATTAAATGAAAACTACTTTATTGTTACTTTATAAGGCGAATTTACATGAGTCTTGTTTGATTAGTATGTGGGTGGACAAACAAAGGTTTTATATAATGGATATGTATGTATGTATGTATGTACGTACATTTATTATTTTATGTAGGTGATCTGTCAAGGGTGCAGTGTGTTCAGTAAGTAGGTTCTCCATGTGTGTTTGGGTCTTTGGGAGTGGTGTATATACATTTTCTGATCGAGTATATTATAGTCAAAAGAAACCAAACTTTCTTACTGTTAATACCACGGTTTCTACAACAGAGACGTTTCAACTAACTATTTGTTTATTTGTTTAATGTGCAAAGAATCAATAGCACCAGGTTTTGTTAAAATCAAGCTTAAAATGTGAACATTATAGAGAATTTATTCATATTGGGTACTTACACTTTGTCAAATGTTTGGAGTCAACTAAATAGCTATGTAGGTTAAACAATTAATTTACAAGTGTTACATCAGTTTTGTACGTTGTTTTGAGCTCAAATTAAGTTTATAAAGGTTTCTATAAGAGTATTTTAAAGGGTTTTTTAATGTTTAGGGTGAATATCATTGTTATGACACTGCATTTTAATGCTTTTAGGGAATTATAACATATTTTGTACACAAATATCCCTATTTATGTGCATTTTAACTCAACTTTAAGGGGTTTGGAGAGTACTATGTTGGTAGTTCTTCCTTGATTTGAACAATGTTTCAACACATTTTTGTGTAAAATGACTCTTTTTCTGAAATTTGTATGTATCTTTGATTTTTTCTTACTTTTGGATGGAATTTACTCTTCTGTTAGAATGTTTTTTAAACTGACAGTTTGTTTGAAATAAAATCAATACTATGTGGTTTGGGTTCCATGTCATAGTTTTCCTTAATATTGTGTTTTAATAGATGATATATCAAAGGGTCCAGCAGCCTTAGTTAGTAACAAAGACTACACTCATTCATCTACACTCATTCAAGACCCATACCTCTACGATTAACGTCTCAAATACAGTAAATAGTGTATTGCTATGGTGTATATAAAGTGTGAGGAATTATCTTGTGTTTGAGGTTATTACACTTCATTTATCATGTGTTTGTGGATATAATAATTGTTATTTGTAAGTTTAGGTTGGTTAACATACAATAATTCGGTTATAAATGCTATACATATTGTTTAAAATCCTACCTAAACTATAAAAACTTTAGAAAATATTGTATAATTTGATGTACGATCTCTCATTATTACACATGTAATGTGTTAGCATTTTTATAAATTATGGAATTTACAACAAAACAAATTGATAAAACTTTGTTAAAATTAAGTTTACTCGTAATAATTTAAATATAAAGCACAAATTATTGTAAAAGGTTCTATGTATTACGTATGATAATTGGTAATAACAAGAATATCAATTGATTTTACTGAATAAAACGTAGTGTGTAAATAAATTATTATTGCTCTCTTTTTTTAAAAGTACGGGACTATAATACCAATAATTCTTTCGTTTTGTTTAATAATAGACCAGATATGGTCGGATTCTACGACTATCTGTGAGGAAATGCATTGAATGTTGTTTGATATGACTAAACTTGACCTCTAGGGTTAACATGTGGTTGATATGCAGTCCGTCTGGTGCCAATTAAAATAGCAAAAAATATTGAGGTCAGCCATGTTTTGTGTGAGAACTGAATGTACTGTCGGTGCACTGGCACTACTGGCAGTCTAATAACTAGTATATAGGTTGTGAAATGTTAGTGAATTAGTCCTTGAGTGTCGGTACAAAGGAAGGAATGTTTGTGGAGAGGAAGTGAAGGTAGGTGTGCTTGTTTCGTTATGTAGGGGGGCTGATGGGTTCTGGATAAGTACGTGAATGGGAAGTGGGGTATTTGAGTCCACAGAATTGATAATAAAAGTAGCCGAAAGTAAGTAATGTAACCTAGGTAAGATGTATATGCATGCAAAGGTGAGTGAAAATAGGAAATTGTTATAGTTAATGAAAGAAAATTTGAAGCTTGTGACCAATAACGGACCGATAAAGCCCGAGTAGACTTTGTAAGTACAGTTGGATAGTTCGGTTAGGCATGAGGGCTCTAGTGTAAGAGCGTTAAGCTAGCGTATTAGGTTTAGAGGATGTCGGGTTAATACGAAGGTAAGAGCGCATGTTAACAGAGTATTTAATATAAAATAAAAAATTAATTAAAATGGATAGGATAACAGTGTATTACAAATTATAAACAGATTAAATAAAAAGAATTGTCCCTTCATTTTTGAATAAATAATTAATTAAAAACGTGTATTGCGGGTTGCCTAGAGTGTTAAGTAGGGGCTTGAGGATGATCTGTGATTCGATAGATAAGTATAGGTAACAGTGTAGGAAGCCCAAAGCTAAGAGCGTATGTTAACTGTGTATTTGTTAAAATTTGAGAAAAATTAAATTAAATAAGTAGTCTAACAGTACGTGTGAGAAATATTATTTGTAAAGTAGGGAGGTAACCAATCAGAGCGTGGCATTTGGGTGTGCGTCAGACCAGCAGACGACGTGTACGAAGGTAGCCGACGGTCGCCGGAAGTACACGAAAGCATTTTATATAGTACACATGTAAATGGCCGCCATCTTTTGCATTTTATATAGTATGAGATGGGAAAGGTTAAGAGTGCATTTTGTATAGTATACCGAGGTAATTTGAGGGAGGGAATTTTCCCACGGGGACTTCCCTTCCGAAGGCGTCATGTTTCCGAAAGGATGCGCTAAGTTTTGCCACCAGGTGCGCTACGATCGGGTCGAGCACATAGAGTATATGAAATAATCCACAGAGTAGCAAGTTCCTGCGCATGCGTGCCCGACCAGCAGACGACGTGTACGAAGGTAGTCGACGGTCGTCGGAAGTACTCGAAGGGAAAGACCGCCATCTTGGATCCGGTTGTCATCTTTATACATTTACTATAGTATAAAGTCCGCCATATTGGATAAGGAATTTTTGGAGGGAATTTTGGGAGGGAAAGACGTCATATTGGACAAAAAAAGTTCATTTTATATAGTCTAAGGCCGCTATATTGGCTGAGGGAATTTTTGGTGGGAATTTTAGGAGGGAAAGACGCCATATTGGATCCGGTTGTCATATTTTTACATTTTATATAGTGTATAGTCCGCCATATTGGATGAGGGAATTTTCCCACGGGGTGTGAGTTGGCGCGGGAGGGAAAGATGCCATATTGGACAAAAAAGTGAATTTTATATAGTGTATCATGGAAAAAGACGCCATATTGGACAAAAAAAGTGAATTTTATATAGTATATCATGGAAAAAGACGCCATATTGGACAAAAACGTTCATTTTATATAGTCTAAGGTCGCCATCTTGGCTGAGGGAATTTTTGGCGGGAATTTTGGGAGGGAAAGACGTCATATTGGACAAAAAAAGTGTATCTTATTTCGTATAACAAGGGAATTTGGGGGGAAATTTGGGAATTTTAGGGAAATGTGAGGGTAATTTGGGGGGAAATATGAGGGGAAATGTGGGAAATTGGGTAATTTGAGGGAAATTTGAGGGTAATTAGGGAATTTGAGGGTTATTTGAGGGAAATTTGGGAATTTGAGGGAAATTTGAGGGTTATTTGAGGGAAATTTGGGAATTTGAGGGAAATTTGAGGGTTATTTGAGGGAAATTTGAGGGTAATTTGGGGGAAATGTGAGGGAAATGCGGGAATTTGAGGGAAATTTGAGGGTTATTTGAGGGAAATGTGTGGGAAATTTGGGAACTTTGAGGGAAATTTGAGGGAAATTCGGGAATTTTGGGAATTTGAGGGGGGGTTGGTACCACTGCGCCGCCATCTTGGATCACGTGACCACCGCCATCTTGGATCCGGGTCCGCCATCAATATCAAATCAAAATCAAAACCAATCAAAATCAAATCAAAGTCAATCAAAATCAAATCAGAGTCAATCAAAGTCAAATCAAAGTCAATTAAAATCAAATCAAAGTCAATCAAAATCAAATCAAAGCCCATTAAAAATCGATTAAGGTCACGTGACCTTCCCCCACCCCCCGTCGTACTTCAGGCGAAAAGTCGTACTTGGGGCGTTGGTCAATGCCTGTATTATTACTACTCATTGAGACTATTAAAATTAAATAAAAGTCATTTGCGTATGAGTCAAGACGGAAGAGGCAATGGAATAGTTAACCTTCAAGGTCGGCTACTCAGCTCACGAGTCAAGGTTGGTGAAGGGGACACAACACGCTCATCTGGTCCTAAGCAAACTACAAGGTCGGGCACTCAGCTGGCGAGTCAAGGTTGGTGAAAGGGGACACAACACGCTCATCTGGTCCTGAGCAAACTACAAGGTCGGCTACTCAGCTGACGAGTCAAGGTTGGTGAAAGGGGACACAACACGCTCATCTGGTCCTGAGCAAACTACAAGGTCGGGCACTCAGCTGGCGAGTCAAAGTTGGTGAAAGGGGACACAACACGCTCATCTGGTCCTGAGCAAACTACAAGGTCGGCTACTCAGCTGACGAGTCAAGGTTGGTGAAAGGGGACACAACACGCTCACCTGGTCCTGAGCAAACTACAAGGTCGGTCACTCAGCTGACGAGTCAAGGTTGGTGAAAGGGGACACAACACGCTCATCTGATCCTGAGCAAACTACAAGGTCGGTCACTCAGCTGACGAGTCAAGGTTGGTGAAAGGAGGCATAACACGCTCATCTGGTCCTGAGCAAACTACAAGGTCGGGCACTCAGCTGACGAGTCAAGGTTGGTGAAAGGGGACACAACACGCTCATCTGGTCCTGAGCAAACTGACATACTGCAATGTTATATACTATTGACCGTACGCACAATAATAATGTACACAAAACGAGTTATTGAACGTTTTGCTATTATATGAAAACTGAAATGAATTAATCATACTTTTTTTCTACTTCACTTAGTAGTAAACGAGTACTACCGCTTGGATCATTTTTTTTTCTGGATTAATAATTTATCCAAAGTTTGGTAACATAACTTAACCAAACTAACATAACCTAACCTATCAATACCCAACCTAGCCTTATCGTAACATAACTCAACCAAACTAACATAACCTAACCTATCAATACCCAACCTAGCCTTATCGTAACATAACTTAACCAAACTAACATAATCTAACCTATCAATTATATAGTTAATAAAACCTAGCCTTATCGTAACATAACTCAACCAAACTAACATAACTTAACCTATCAATACCCAACCTAGCCTTATCAAATTCAAATTCTTTATTGTGTAGAATGACAATGTTATAATTGTATTACACTCGTCATTAAATAAGTCTACCTTAAATTTAAAGATTGTACAAGAAACTTAATAAATGTACGGTAACAAAAAATATAAACTTCTCCCAGAGCTATGCAAAACAAACAAAATCTGTATAGACTATTTCACTTTTATGCTATGGATCCGATAAATACTCACCAACAGAGTAAAAAGCTTTTATCAAAAGGTGATTATGGAGTAATTTTTTGAATCTGATCGGGTTATTTTCTAGTTTAATATTTTGTGGCAATTTGTTAAATAATTTTGGCCCCATATTTTGAGGGAGTGAGGCAGTACGCTGGCTGGAGTCGGTGGGGAACTTGCCTATGTTGGTCACGGGATCTTGTGTTATAATTGTGGACGTCTGAACCAACTTTGATGAAATCATATTTGAATCTGTAGTACAAAATCATTTCATAGATGTATAATGAGGGAAGGTTCAATAATCGTAATGATTGACAAAATGTTTTACACGGTGCCCTTCTACGTACACCAGCTATGGTTCGTACAGCTCTTTTCTGCAGATAAAATACCCGCAGTAACTCCTTACGCGACGCTGAGCCCCACAGAACAATCCCATACCGTAGCCTTGACTCAATCAGGGAGTTGTAGATTAGCCGCAAAAGGAAATAGTTCTGGTATTGAGCATATCTGCTAAGTAAAAACAATTGTGAAGACAATTTTGAGCATATCGTATCTATGTGCTTTCCCCATGTAAATGTACTATCAAAACTTAGTCCTAAGTACTTGCAGTCCAATTCTAAAGGTAATTCAAACTCATTCATGACGATCAGTGGATCGTCATCTAAACTAAAATGATTAGAAAAAGGAATACTTTTTGTTTTTGAAGGGTTGACGTGTAAATTATTTTTGTTTAAGTACTGATATAACTTTGTTAGTTGTAAGAAGCAGTTTCTTTCGAGATCTTCTAGTGATTTCTCTCGGAAGAGTAAGGCAATATCGTCCGCGTACATTTTAATATGTAAATCAGGAAAACCGAATGTTAAGCTGTTTGTGTATAAAATAAACAATATCGGCTCCAAAACTGAGCTTTGAGGAATACCGAAATTCAATTCTAATTTATTAGATTTTACATTTTTAACCTGGACACTTTGCGTTCTATTTAGCAAAAATGATTTAATCCAATGGAGGGCTACGCCCCGCACTCCTATACGACTAAGTTTGTCAAAGAGCACTTCGTGGTCTAGGCAATCGAAGGCTTTTTGTAGATCTAGAAATACTCCCACAGATAAATATTTTTATCCAAAGCAGCGATTGCATTGGTTGCAAATTCCGCCATCGCATTAGTTGTATTTTCCCTCTAACAAATCCATACTGTTCTTTACATAATAAATTATGCTGAGAGAGAAAATTTAGTAGTCTATTAGCAAAAACGTGTTCAAATATTTTGGAGAACGTTGACACATTTGCAATCGGGCGATAGTTTTCCGGAGTACTTGTATCGCCGTCCTTATATACAGGTCGTATGACAGCTTGTTTCATTTCCTGCGGAAATAAACCTTCCATCAAAGAAGAATTGATAATATTCGAGAGAGGAGCACATAAGGCATTTACACATTGGCGAACTAATTTATTTGATATGCCATTGTATCCGGAGGCATTTGTGTGTTTCAATTTCATTCTTATTTTATAAATTTCTCTAGGGTCTGTAGGCGTAAGCATGAGTGTACTCGAGCAGGTTATATCGGATTGTGATTGTACCGGTGGTTCGATTATCAAAGAGCTCTTTTTTTTACCAACATTAGCGAAATAAGCGTTTAATACTTCCGGATTTGGCATGACTTCAGGTGACAAAGTGGGTTTTTTGTTCCTGTTTGTTATATTTCCCG
>JAQJVL010008418.1:0-19829 GCA_035578905.1 Stictocephala bisonia
GGCGTATTCAATACCATTAAGTGTTGCAGATAGAAAACAGGAAATAAATTTAATAAAATCAATAGCTATTGCAAATGGATACAAAGCATCAATGATTGATGAAATTGGAAGTAGAATAAAAAAGAAAATAGAAAACAAAATTCGAGACGATAGACGAACAACACTTAAAAAAGAAAAATCCGATAAAGAACAAAAGAAGTATGTATCCATCCATTACAATGGGCCGTTTACACAAAGAGTTGGTAATAGATTTAAGAAATTCAATTTATCAGTAGCTTTTAAGACTTGTAATACTATGTCCAACATTTTACACCCGAATATTGAAAGTGAAGATAAATTTAATAATTCAGGAATATATAGGATTAACTGTAATGATTGTAATATGTTTTACATAGGTCAGACTGTAAATTTTAGCAAAAGATATAAAAACCATGTCTCTGCTTTTAAAAATAATAAACCTGAAAGATCTAATGTAGCTAAACACCTTCTGAATTGTACCCACAGTTTGAATAAAATAGATGAAAATGTAGATATTCTAAAATTTTGTAAGAAGGGTCGTAACATGAATGCTTGGGAAGAGTTATTTATTTTTAAAGAAAAATGTAAGGATCGTGATAAATTAATGCATGAACAGGTTAATTTTGATTCCGAAATAGTTCTTAATAATGTATTTTCAGCGAATAAAAGAAGAGAAGTAACAGCAATAGGAATTAACCAATAATATCACAGCAGCCGCCATTTTGACGATTCCAGCCAATGGGGTCACGTGATCATAGGCCTATAAATTGAGTTGTTGAACACCGTTTTCCATTCTTTTGTGAATCCCTCTGGTCTGAGGAAGGTGAGCGTGGTTCACCGAAATCGATCACCATAATATTTGTGCATTTTGTGCTTATATTGTAATAAATTTGTGTTGTGTGACGTTTACTTGTACTGCAGTTTATTTTTGCATTTTATATTAATAGGGAAATGTAAAGTCACCTGAAAACGCATCCATCAATTAAAAAAACTTGTTAAATAATAGATATTGAAAGTGATGTCAACCCATGATTCCAATTATACGTAAAACGATTGATAATATACGACATACATCGTATAATGAGACGACTGTAACATTCAGTGGGAGCGCCGTGACATTTTGTGGGTAGGCAATATGAGTGCTGTATCTGAATTGCGTTCACCAGTTGCAGGCGTTCTCCAACTATAACTTGCCAACTCATCGCACTCGTAACTCTTAAATATATGGGGGTGAGCTAGAGTGAACATTTATTCAGTAATAATATATTTGTGGTGTCAGTGTTCAATGGTGATCATTGTTCAAGACGTAACACAGAAAATAAGACGAATGGTGGTTGTAATTCCACTTCTGAGTAGGTCCTCTGGTTGCTTTGTCCCTTGAGCTATTTATATACACAGTCATTTCTAAGAATAAATTACTAAAGTAAATGAGTCTTTAGTAAACAGTATTCGACTCGTTCGTGTACACTTAGCAAAGAAATAAGTAGCCCATATTCATCCATGTTATGACTATTTTTATACTCAGTCAATTTTAGGTCTTTAATTTTATTAAACAGTCTTAGGCACGGATAGTAAATTTAAAATAAACCATTGGAAGAAGTCAGTTTAATCTGTTCAGGCTCTAACCATAAATTAATGAGTCTAGGGTCTCACACTGATAAATGTCATATCTTATCCATTCAATTAATGTACCGTAAACTCGTACCTTGAAATTTCAGATCTAGGGTTACGATACTGATACAAAATGACGTGCCTCGCTGCACCAAGGGTCGTAAACGTGGAGTTTGTATGTCATGGGGTTGGTAACACAATGTTTGTTGTGAAATGTCGGTCTGTTGTCTCAACTACAAGAGGGACTTTGGGAGAACAATATATCTTATAACAGATGTATTACGGGATATATAACGACTGCAAGCTATGAAAATTACATTTTAACTAGGCATTACTACATATGCAACAGATTAACAACCCAATTGATTTGCTATTCTAGAGTGATTAAAATAATAAAATCATTCAGACAAATTTTTTCTACCATTATATCTAATATATTTATACCTATTTCCAGAGGTAAATTGTTATAAATAAGTGTTTTACTAGGTATTGTTACATAAATAATTGGTATTTATGTAAACAAGTCTTGATTTTATTATTCTTACTTTTATTTCTTAAACTTATAAACATGATACTTGATGAATTATTTTTTTACAATGGGCATTTAAAAATCCAATGTAAAAAATAATTCATCAAGCATTAAAAAAAAAAAACACAAGTATATGATTTATACATTTCAACAAGAATGTATTAAATATTTTACATTTGAAACTCCTGACATAAAATATTTAAGGTTTACCGTCGAAGTTTTGTCTTTTTCAAAAAGAAATGATTAGTAAATTTATAGGCATATCAGGTTTATTGTAATTCAATGAATTTTTTTTCAAATATTACGGAATGCATTGTTAAAAACAAAAAACATTGAATAATTGTATATTTAATCAAGTTCATGCACCAATTATTAATGTAGGATTAGTTATAATGATTGTTTGGATTTTTCAAGTTCCCTTTGCCCCCTATAAGTGGTCTCCATTATTTATTTATTCTTCAAGACGTATTATATTTGTTAGGATTGGTAGCCATTACATGATCATCCATTTGTTACAAGTATTTCTTTTAATGGGTTTATTCCCACACGGTATTCATAAACGCAAACTAAATGGCGTGTAGAGGGGTGAGAATATTTAATTCTCCCACCCCAGTTCCCATCAAGCGGCATTGAGCTGGAAGGTACAGTTCCGTACAAAACATTATCAATCAATTATAGTAAAATATTTTAACTATGGTTAGAACAAACTTAATTATGTTGGTGAAACTGGCAGTTACTCTAACATTTAAACCATTAGGAATATCTGAATTATAACTCAATTAATTAAACAGAACAATATAAGATTCAATGTAAACGCTGTGGCAAGTGGGAGCATTGTTGTTATGACAGACCCGTACTTCTAGCAGTGACTGTACTAAGAACGTATGACAGTACGTGGTGGGGAACAAATCTATTGGGCATGAGCTGTTCGAAGGCCATCAACCATGAGTCGGATTATAACTACTCAACCTACTCAATTACAAAATAATGTATTTATACATGTAAGTATGGTTGTACTTAATCTTTTGCAACATTAAGCCATCTAACTTAGGCAATATTATTCTAAAAAGTACACATCAAGCATAAGAAAGGGATAGCAAAGAAATAATGGTGATGCTTAAGTTACAAATATGTTTTTCTTCTCACGTCCAAGAGGACCTACAAATATGATACGTCTTTCGTAATGAGTCACGTCCCTAGTTAGTTGATGGTACAAGTGTTGGAAATTTGGCACGAAAGGAGGAAATTGATTGAAATCTGTATTGTTCTCAGTTAGCAATAATTTATTTGTGTCATAAATTTGAACTGTTTAACTTACACATTTCAATCAAATATTTACGGTAAAAATATAATACTAGGTATAACATTGGTTAGTTATACAAAACTTGTAAATTCAGTATAAACCTGATAGAATAAGAACACAATTAAAACTAAAATTCAAAGTATAAATCACAAAAATCAAACTAAAAGTATTAATGATCGAAAAACTATAAACAAGGTATTTATCTATCAATAATCATCCCTGTTTTATAGTACTATATTTGAAATCATCCCTGTAAAAATGTTTTTAAATCATCAAAATTGTTAATATTTCCTTCCGTTTACATCTTGGAAACACTAAGTTTTATCAAAGAAAACCTTTCACTTATTTTGATTAATCAAAATTCACGTTTTAAATTTCGAAACAGTAGTGATTTGAAAATTCCGGCTCACTCTTCCTCTTTTTTAAAAAAAAAACCGTTAGCTTCAACCAAACCTTTATGGCCATAAAGCAAAAAAAATACCATTCTCCAAAACCAAAGCTAAAAGAAGTAATCCTTAGGAATTTAAAAATATTAATTTTAGTTATTAAGAAAACTTGTATCACTAGATGGATAGGGGAAATTCTTGGTTAGGTTAAATATTTATTAACATTCTCTCTCTATACTTTACGATAGTCCTTAGATGGTTCAAAGTCAAATTATTGGTAAACCCCTTGTTATCCCTTCTTAATCAATTAATATCCCAATTAAGGTTTACCATATTTGCCAAATGTTCCCTTGTTTAAACTCATTCATTATATGTGATAAATTGTTGTTCATATCACTGAAAAACCTTGATACATAAATATAGTAACTGAAAGAACATAATTTCGTAATTATTCTAATTTAGTCTAACAACACGACATATGTGTGGTTTTTCTTATTAAATATTGTCATAAAACAATACGACCCCCTGGGTTTATTATGTTATTCAGAGTTACCCACCTAATATGCTTTCTGCCCTGGTTTGTACTCTCGAGGGAGTTTTGTTTCTGCCAACTAATAAACTTGAGATAAAACTCCAACTAGTTGAACATGGCCAATATAGACACACAGGTAACAACTTCAATCTGGTTGGTGTTCCTGTAACTCCCCTCTCAAGGGAATTACGGATTATCCATAGTGTAACAACTTAAGTAGGTCACTTTTAATAAACTAGCCATAAAGTGCCCATGGTGTTTATGGCTAGTTTTATGGAGTTATTAATAGTTTAATTACTAAAACACCAATCGTAGAGATATGGGCGGATATGAGCCTCGAATGAGTGTGAGTGTAGATGAACGAGTGTAGTCATTGTTACTAATCAAGGTCGACTGTTTCTTAGAAAGAGCCATCTATTAATATCGAAGGGACCTTAGTGTGTATTTTAAGGCGAATTCGAACGATTATGAGAGTGGATGGCTTGTGTATTCTGAGTACTATCTAAGTTCAGATTATGAGAGTGGATGGCCTGTGTATTATGAGAGTGGATGGCCTGTGTATTCTGAGTACTATCTAAGTTCAGATTATGAGAGTGGATGGCCTGTGTATTATGAGAGTGGATGGCCTGTGTATTATGAGAGTTGATGGCCTGTGTATTCTCAGTACTATCTAAGTTCTGATTATGCTCAAAAAGGACCATTTAATTATTTCCAAATAATCAAGACAACTAAGGGACTACAGCTTTTCATGGAATCCGAACTTAACACAGTATTGGACTTAAAAATGTTTAGTAAAAATATAGCCATATATTGAGAAAATTTCTATGTATTGACCATTTATGATAAAATAAGCCTATTAAAATGTGTGGCATGTTTAAAGTGTTTTGTGTTCTGTTATTTGGATACTTTAATGTGATAACAAATATATTGACGATCGGCGTCTTAAGAATAAATAAAATAAATAACAATATTATAACACATCAACCAGAAAATTACAAGATAGATTAAAATAAAGTGAAAAAAAGTAAGTCGAACTTGTGTGTTGATGAGTGGGAAGGCTTTCAACTTCATTATGTGTGGAAGTGGGCATAATACGTACAACCAGTGATTATATACGATGTATAAATCTTACAATGAGGCGACTGTAACTTTCAGTGGGAGCGCCGTGACATTTTGTGGGTAGGCAATATGAGTGCTGTATCTGAATTGCGTTTATTAGTTGCAGGCGTTCTCCAACTGCAACTATTCCCACAAATTTATTATTGTTATTAATTTTGTTATTGTTATTATTAATTGCGCAGTGCCATTGCACACTTTAGCTACTGAGTTACCAGTCATTAATTACCTCCAATTTTTTACCATGATTTTTAAACATTTTCCGTATGATGAAGGGTTTCAAAAACAATGTCCCTGTGTTTTTATGGTTTAATCTTGGATTCAAGCAAACAACAATTATTGTTTCTTGACAGCACGCTGCTTTAAATTTTAAACAAATTGATATTTTAGAAAGATGAAAGCCATCATCTTTCCAACTATTATTGCATAAAAGATCAATTTTTGGTAATTTTTTTAGCATACATTTTTAATCAGAATAATTTTAATTTTGAAAAATATAAGAAAGGTGTTTCCAGTTAATAAAAAATGTACAACAAAGAAGGCCTTCACAGTTCACACAACTTTCCGTTCATTTATTTCTTTCGCGACAAAGGACTCCTTCTGTTAGCAGACTTTACCGTCTTTGCAAAGAACTTTGCTTGAGTTTCCGTCTCTAAAGTGCCAACAAAGAAAAGACTGTTGCACTTTTCAACGTTACTTCTCTCTCTGTTCTCTCTACTCAATTGTTGTTAAATGATTAAGTTTCTAGTAACTATAACTACTTAAGTAGCCGTGCTATTACTCTGACTGAAATTGTTGAGTAATTAAATCACTTTGCGTTTTTTAATAAAGAGTGAGCCTTTTAAATGTATGCATGATACATATTGATAAGTGGAAGATAAATATTTTAAGGTGTGCATAAAAACGCATAATTTGTTAGTATAATTTTACTATTTGTTGTGATCCGCTATTTTACCAAGCTTATTAAATTAATTTATATTTTGTAAGAATATGTTGAAATATGTTCATTTATTAATGGTAATTGTTATTTGATAGGGGTGGATACCAAACTATTTGGTAGATTTCTAATAACCTATTAAAAAGCAAAAAAATGTCTTTAGTCACAAACAAATCATGTTAATGAGCTGATTTTAAAAACTAACAAGAATTGTGTAACTTTTATTTCAATTAGGTGTTTTATGTTTAATGTTAAATAAACTTACTTTGTATTCCTGTCAATATAATAGTATTTAAAAATTATCTAATATTACTATGTTCACACAATCCAATATTCAAAGAATGTCTGCAGTTTACTGAGTTAATATTTTACAATAAATTATAATAATAAGGATACAGTTGTAATAAACATCTTACAACTGTCACAATCTTTTTCAAGCATTAGATGTGAGTTTTTATAAATGAGGCGGACAGATATATGAAGAGAACGTTTTAAGGATAGGTTCAGACTATATTTAGTTTTTCCTCCTTCTACAAACCACTGTCTGAAGTATATTGACAGGAAAGAGGTTGTGTGAAGTGGAAATGTGTTTGAGTCAGGCTCGACACATTTTCTGTCCAAACAATCCATTATTGTTGAGATTATTCTGACATATCGGAAAGAAAACTTTCTTGTATTTGTTTGGTGACTTACGTAGGTTTTTCTTTAAAAGTTCTCTAGAACTGTTGAACAGTTCAAAAGTTTCAATTGTTGCAGGGTGTAGCTGTTTGCTATATTATATTTTGTTCATGCACTTAGTCGAGCGGCCGTGTGAAAAGACATCCTCTACTTGGCCAGCCCAAAGAACGAATCCATCCACTTGGCATACCGCAAATAGACTTAGAAAAATGTAGGGAAGTACTTAAAGTTTTATAAACTAAGTTAGATCGTGAGTATGAGTAGAAGGGTGGTTTGGTGAACTATCGGGTGGTTTGTAATTAAATGTGATGCTGCTTATCATATAAATGTTATAAGCTGGTCAGGTTTATCAACTAGAGATGGACCATGGAAATTTGTTAGGAAAAAGGTGTATAGTGAACTTTCTTGAGGTATAGAAGATCAATTTAAAATTTGTTTATGTTGTTGAAAAATGAGGCAGTATCAATAAATAATTGTATTAATTAGATGAGGGAGACAAAGGTAGTTGGACATTTGCCATCATTACGTGAAAATTACGTGAAAATCAATCACGACGTTTCGATTTGGTAAAACCCAAACCTTTTTCAAGTGCTAAAAACTATATTACATCTACACAAACATGTTATAAAACTACGTTCTTAAACTAATAAACTTATCTACTTTAATAATTATCTATATTTTAACCTAGATCCTAGAATGGGGTACAACAAAATGAACTTCTGCTAAATATAAAAATGTTAACAGGGTAATTTAATATAACCAATTAGGCTGAAATCAATACCAATTAGGTATTGAAATCGTGTCAATGTCACGATATCAACGAAAAATGTTAAAACACAATTAAATTAATATTCAAATCCGACTGAAATAAGATTACATTAACTAATCATAAATAAAATAAATATATAGTACCTGAAAAACACTATTAATTTAAAATAACATTCAACATGCACAAAAAATTATATATATATGACTCGGAAGTACTGATACTACTATTACAATTACATTTTAACCTGAAAAGACAACAATTATTAGGAATAAAACAATACAATAATCAAATATTACAAAAATGATGAAGTCTTACGACCCACAGTGACGATGGCGTCTAGAGTCTATGTCTCCCTCATCTGATAATCCATCATTAACAAATTTAACATTAACGCAAACAATTTAACATTGACACTTATATGTATTTTGAAAATGTTATTTTACTGACAGTAATATTCTTGTAACAGTAAAAGTTTTACGAAAACTACAAATGTAACTTTAAGTATATTACCAGAACTCGAGTATATCACACCTGATAACCTACAAACAATGTGCTTTATAACCTGAAGTGAATATCGTATGTTTTAATGGGATTGAAAAAGTACAATCCCTGCATTTTGATTGTTACATACACTTTTATTAAATATATTATTAATATCAAATTATTATTCAATTACGCTTAATTTTAAGTTATGTATACCAATTATTTGGATTTTAGATATATCTTAATTGCTTAGTATAGACTAAACGTGCCTGCCACATAATTACTGCCCTTCAACCACTACCTTCAACCCATTATGATTAGTTTAAATAAGCACATTAAATTGTATTAGTGGATATTACATTATGTAGATATATTAACTTTTTAAAATAAGTATTACGGCATATACAAGACTACAATAATATAAAATTAAACAATCTATCGTAAAACAATCCAATCTCTGGTTGTTTTATCCGTAAACCAAAAAGAAATTTGACATGACTTCAAAGATGTTATACCATCAATCCTTAAGAAAGGCCTCGGTGGTGTTGACTTAGACTCTCTGAAGGAACTAACGTGATACCCTCAACCCTTAACATAAGCCTCGTTGGTGTTGACTAAGTATCTCTGAAGGAGTCCGCATGATACCCTCAACCCTTAACATAAGCCTCGATGGTGTTGACTAAGTATCTCTGAAGGAGTCCGCATGATACCCTCAACCCTTAACAAAGGCCTCGGTGGTGTCGACTAAGTATCTCTGAAGGAGTCCGCATGATACCCTCAACCCTTAACATAAGCCTCGATGGTGTCGACTAAGTATCTCTGAAGGAGTCCGCATGATACCCTCAACCCTTAACAAAGGCCTCGGTGGTGTCAACTAAGCCTCTCTAAGGGAGCCCACGTGATACCCTCAACCCTTAACATAAGCCTCGATACCCTCAACCCTTAACAAAGACCTCGGTGGTGTCGACTAAGTCTCTCTAAAGGAGCCCACGTGATACCCTTAACTCTTAAAATAAGCCTCGATGGTGTCGACTAAGTATCTCTGAAGGAGTCCGCATGATACCCTCAACCCTTAACATAAGCCTCGATGGTGTCGACTAAGTCTCTCTAAAGGAGCCCACGTGATACCCTTAACTCTTAACATAAGCCTCGATGGTGTTGACTAAGTATCTCTGAAGGAGTCCGCATGATACCCTCAACCCTTAACATAAGCCTCGATGGTGTTGACTAAATATCTCTGAAGGAGTCCGCATGATACCCTCAACCCTTAACATAAGCCTCGATGGTGTCGACTAAGTCTCTCTAAAGGAGCCCACGTGATACCCTTAACTCTTAACATAAGCCTCGATGGTGTTGACTAAGTATCTCTGAAGGAGTCCGCATGATACCCTCAACCCTTAACATAAGCCTCGATGGTGTTGACTAAATATCTCTGAAGGAGTCCGCATGATACCCTCAACCCTTAACAAAGGCCTTGGTGGTGTCGACTAAGTCTCTCTAAAGGAGCCCACGTGATACCCTTAACTCTTAACATAAGCCTCGATGGTGTTGACTAAGTATCTCTGAAGGAGTCCGCATGATACCCTCAACCCTTAACATAAGCCTCGATGGTGTTGAGTAAATATCTCAGAAGGAGTCCGCATGATACCCTCAACCCTTAACAAAAACCTCAGTGGTGTCGACTAAGTGTCTCTAAAGGAGCCCACGTGATACCCTTAACTCTTAACATAAGCCTCGATGGTGTTGACTAAGTATCTCTGAAGGAGTCCGCATGATACCCTCAACCCTTAACATAAGCCTCGATGGTGTTGACTAAGTATCTCTGAAGGAGTCCGCATGATACCCTCAACCCTTAACAAAGGCCTCGGTGGTGTCGACTAAGTATCTCTGAAGGAGTCCGCATGATACCCTCAACCCTTAACATAAGCCTCTATGGTGTCGACTAAGTATCTCTGAAGGAGTCCGCATGATACCCTCAACCCTTAACAAAGGCCTCGGTGGTGTCAACTAAGCCTCTCTAAGGGAGCCCACGTGATACCCTCAACCCTTAACATAAGCCTCGATACCCTCAACCCTTAACAAAGACCTCGGTGGTGTCGACTAAGTCTCTCTAAAGGAGCCCACGTGATACCCTTAACTCTTAACATAAGCCTCGATGGTGTCGACTAAGTATCTCTGAAGGAGTCCGCATGATACCCTCAACCCTTAACATAAGCCTCGATGGTGTCGACTAAGTCTCTCTAAAGGAGCCCACGTGATACCCTTAACTCTTAACATAAGCCTCGATGGTGTTGACTAAGTATCTCTGAAGGAGTCCGCATGATACCCTCAACCCTTAACATAAGCCTCGATGGTGTTGACTAAATATCTCTGAAGGAGTCCGCATGATACCCTCAACCCTTAACATAAGCCTCGATGGTGTCGACTAAGTCTCTCTAAAGGAGCCCACGTGATACCCTTAACTTTTAACATAAGCCTCGATGGTGTTGACTAAGTATCTCTGAAGGAGTCCGCATGATACCCTCAACCCTTAACATAAGCCTCGATGGTGTTGACTAAATATCTCTGAAGGAGTCCGCATGATACCCTCAACCCTTAACAAAGGCCTTGGTGGTGTCGACTAAGTCTCTCTAAAGGAGCCCACGTGATACCCTTAACTCTTAACATAAGCCTCGATGTTGTTGACTAAGAATCTCTGAAGGAGTCCGCATGATACCCTCAACCCTTAACATAAGCCTCGATGGTGTTGAGTAAATATCTCAGAAGGAGTCCGCATGATACCCTCAACCCTTAACAAAAACCTCAGTGTTGTCGACTAAGTGTCTCTAAAGGAGCCCACGTGATACCCTTAACTCTTAACATAAGCCTCGATGGTGTTGACTAAGTATCTCTGAAGGAGTCCGCATGATACCCTCAACCCTTAACATAAGCCTCGATGGTGTTGACTAAATATCTCTGAAGGAGTCCGCATGATACCCTCAACCCTTAACAAAGGCCTTGGTGGTGTCGACTAAGTCTCTCTAAAGGAGCCCACGTGATACCCTTAACTCTTAACATAAGCCTCGATGGTGTTGACTAAGTATCTCTGAAGGAGTCCGCATGATACCCTCAACCCTTAACATAAGCCTCGATGGTGTTGAGTAAATATCTCAGAAGGAGTCCGCATGATACCCTCAACCCTTAACAAAAACCTCAGTGGTGTCGACTAAGTGTCTCTAAAGGAGCCCACGTGATACCCTTAACTCTTAACATAAGCCTCGATGGTGTTGACTAAGTCTCTCTGAAGGAGCCCGCATGATACCCTCAACCCTTACCAAAGACCTCGGTGGTGTTGACTAAGTCTCTCTAATGAAACCTGCGTGATACGTATAGTGGCATTGACCCACCTGCCCACCCATACACGTACAGTGGTATTGACCCACCCACCCGCCCATACACCCACAGAGGTAATGACCCACCCATACACGTACAATGGCATTGACCCACCCCCCATACACGTACAGTAGTATTGATACCCTCAACCCTTAATAAAAGCCTCGGTAGTGTTGGTCACTGTGAAGGGACACGCGTGATACCCTTAACCCTTAACAAAAACCTCGGTGGTGTTGACTAAGTCTCTCTGAAGGAGCCCGAGTGATACCCTCAACCCTTAACAAAATCCATGGTGATGTAGACTAAGTCTCTCTGAAGGAACCCCAGTGATACTCTCAATCCTTAACAAAGGCGTCGGTTGACTAAGTCTCTCTGAAAAAACCCGTGTGATGCCCTTAACAAAATCCTCAGTCGTGTTGACTAAGTCTCTCTGAAGGAACACCAGTGATATCTAGACATTTCTTCTTCTAAGAAGAATATTTTTCGCCGAACAATCCAGTCCTTCCTATAGCAGCCTAATTCAAGTCAAACACTGGCGCAGATGTAAGGGATGCCAATACTTTAGTTCAAAGCACTCGTATACTTAGAATGTGTTATATGATAATACAGTGAAAAGTATCCTGTATTCATAAAAATGCATTTACTTCATTCATATTTATCTAGTGCTTCCTAATAATATATTACCGTTCAATGAAAATTAGTGATAATAGAATGAAATGTATTTAACGTATTGTGTAGTTGTAACTCGATCACTCAAGAGTGATATAAATGTGATCAATGTTTAATGAAAATATTTTCAATTACATTATTATTGATTTTAACTTTTATTATTGGAAACTATGCAAATATTGATATTTTATTGTTCGGTTTTAAAAATGAGTAATTTATTCTACAAGCACTTTTAGTTATACTCCAGAGAATCTGTCGTAAGTAACTCTCGGTCTAGATATTAATTGTGAATTGCTTAGATATTTTAAGCAAAAATAATGGAAAATATCTTAACAGGTGTAAAAATTATCTCCAGATTAATGTGAGATTTACACGTAGATAAAACTGTAAAATTTCACTTTTAAAACAAAATTCAACAGCTTTTTAATCACTCGAGCAGTTCTAAAGTAATTGTTATTTTAAAACTATCTTATTCCTAGTAAAATTTCTACAAAAATCTAAAACGTGTAATGCGCATATATTTTCCTTTTTGGCAGCTCTCAACGCAATATGTCGAAGTAAAATGAAATATGTCTGACCCAGACTTATCTCCAGTTTCATGACAACTTTCTATTTCAACAAACCCCTTTATATAACGGAATATTTTAGATTGCAATGTATCAGAAGGAAATGAAACATTTTAATACATGCTTCGATGTATTATAAGCGAATTATAAGAATCTTTAGAAAACAAATATAATTTTTTTTAAGAAGAGGCCGGTCTCCTTTTTACCCTTAATCTATAGTGGTCTTCCTTAATCCTATAGACTATCAATCTGTAAGGGGAACTTATTCAGACAGGGTAATGGGTAGGACCCAGTGTAGGTCCAACAACCTAAGTCCCACTCTGCCTGAAAAGAAAAATGTTTGAAAAGGTACAATAACACAAAATTCGTATAACGACAAACCCACACACGTATGGTAGTATTGACCCACCTACCCATTTACATACAGAGGTATTGACTCACCCACCGACCCATACACGTGCAGTGGCGTTGACTCACCCACCAACCCATACATATGCAGTGGTTTGTTGACCCACCCACCCATCCATACACGAACGTTGATATAGTACAAAAAACTATATTAGTCAAAGGAGTAATTTGCGGAAAAATATAGTTTTACTATGTTGTAACACATACAGAAGTATATAAGGTATATAATAAAGCCAATTTTATTTAGGGAAACGATTCCAGATGTGTTAAAATAAATAAATGTATACAGAAGGTAAAGAAAATAACATGATTACTCTCCACTGAAATATTCTTATACTGAGTTAAGTATAGTTAATTTAAAAAAAAGGGCTTTTTAATTTGTTCCATGGTTCTGAGCAAAACCTATATATACCTTTTTTACTTGATACAGTTATTTTGATACATACAGGGTGTCCGGGCTAAAGGGATTAAGAAATAACTAACTCGTTTGGTATAACAATGTATTATTTATTTTAAAATAACTATGCTAACATGTTACAAATACAACCAAGATTGTTATCTTATTTATTAAAGTTCAATGTGATTAACATAAGTCGCTCTCACACGGTCCAATTGGTATTCAATCTGCCACAAAGTTTTTGCGAGTATTTTTGGCGTTGTCCTCTCAACTGCAGCCACAATCCTATGCCTTAGTTCCCGTAAACATTGTACTCTTCCCTGGGACATGAAATATTTGATGAACCCCCATGCAAATAAATCCAAAGGCGTAAGATCTGGTGATCTTGACGGCCATGCAATAGGCCCTCTTCTACCTATCCAACGACCAGGAAATCGCTCATTAAGAAAATCCCAAACATCATTGTGATAGTGTGGCGGGCGGAGTACCGTCTTGCTGGAAAATGATTTGTTCAGGCATTTGGGGTACTGCAAAGTTTTGTAACATGTCTTAATAAATGTGGCCTGTTACTGTTTGGTCTATACAAAAAGGCCCAATAATTGCATTGTGCATTAGTCCCAGCCAAACATTTATTTTTGGTGTGGCTCTTTCATGCATTACTGAGGCATGCAGATTTCTTGATCCCCAAATACGATAGTTGTGTCGGTTTATTAATCCACTGAGGTAAAAAGCAGCCTCATCACTGAAAAGTACATTTTGAAAAAATGTGGGATATTAATAATGCGATCCAACATCTCGTTAGCAAATTTTAGTCTCAAAGGATGGACATTTGGCATTGTCTGGTGAAGCAGCTAAATCTTATATGCACGAAATTTGATCCTTTTACATAAAATGTCATGAACTGTTGATTTTGGAAGTTGCAGTAATCAAGAAGATGATCTAATTGATATACGTGGAGTTTGTTTTAAAAAATTGGTCATTGTTAACTGCTTGTATACTTACTTGCTTCTTTACATGCTTTCCAGTTTTTTAAATCAAAGTTCCATTAGCTTGAAGTGTTCTGTCCCACAGTAAAATTTCTTTGAAGTTAGTTGATTAATGTGTTAATGACGACGAGCCCGACGTTGAACACAAGTTACAGATTTGTACTCTGCAAGCCACAACACGCACTGTACCTTTTTTTGTAGGGTCCACATTTTTTAACATAAGAAACTTTCAGCCAAATGACAACCGTGACAGCAGAATGACTTCAGTCAATTATACGAATTTAAAGCCAACAATGGTGTTGTAATCAGCTGACTTCTCAGTAAACATCATCATTAGGCTGATAATCATATTAGTGGCTGTTGTTACCGTCAGAGATAATCAGCTTGGTGACATGGAAAGATTGCACTTTCTTTAACGGGTAATTTTTTGGCATCTATATTTATAAAAGAGGATGTTTGTATATATATATATATATATATATGTTTGAAGTTTATGCGCTGCCAAACCATCCAACCGATCACCATGAAACTTTAGGATGTTGTCCTGTATACTCCCGAGATGGTTTCTGTGAAGTTTGATGCAGATCCGTTCACAGGGTTCCGCCCCACGGGCTCCTAAAGATCCCATGTTATTCAAATGGAGAATCTGAATTGTTTACAAAAAACATATTACTGTGTAGTTTCACATGCCATAAGCAGATTGAAGTTCTCACAACAACAGTACTGTATATGTTTTGATTTATTGTAGTTCTACATTTCACCTTGAGAGTGTAGCACACACTACAAAAAAACCTTTACATTTATACACCAAATAAGAAGACCAAAAATATTGTTTACCCTCTTGCACTCATTTAATAAATAATGGTTTTTTTCTATAATTCTTTTTATTGCTTTATTTTGGTATGTCAATGAAAAATGAAAGGCGAGACAACGTCCGCCGGGTTCAGCTAGTTGTGTATAAAATATTACCGTTAAACTTTACACATACAATCTTGGTATTATTACTTACCATTTGTAGTTTTAATTTCAACAAAACAAAATTTAACACCCCTGATGGAGATATTTATTTATTGATACCTCTAGCCCGGACACCCTGTATTTAATATTATTTATTTTATATGATAACAGAAATAACTTGTTCTAAATTAATATTTAACGCAATTTACGTTAGTGGTTTTTAAATATACTGAAAACCGTGAGATTTTTTTATTTATAAAAAGAGTTTTTTTCATAAATTAAGTTGCCTACCCAAACAAATAGTTAAAATATTTTTAAATCAAATTCGAGTACTACTATTAAGATATTACCCCGTTTCTTAATTGTAAATTTAATATGATATTTTAAAACAGTACACTTTTATTGACACTATATGTAAAATCTGCAACTATTAAAAAAATGTATAATAATAAAGTGTACATAATTTTGTACAGGGCATTATCGAAATACCTCATGTTGGGAATAGATGTAAGACATATATCATGGCCCCGATTGAGTCACATACATCATTATTTTATGAAACCCTCCGTTGACGTGTTATTAAGATAAAAACAGGAGTCAGAATATTACAATTTCATCCCCCTGTGATGTATTACATCCCTTGGGACGTGCCTTTACATTAATATCCATCCTCCCCACCCCCCAGAGGCACATGAGAGATTCATATTTGAAAAATGAATTAATATATTTTCTTTCATATTTTTTAATTTGTATCACTACTCTCTTAATATTCCCTTGAATCTTTTTAGTGTTTCATAGCAGAACTAGTTATATTGCGTATTATATTATTCAAGTCAATTTTTCATGTAGCTAAAAAATAAGTTTCTGTATGATACAAGCCACAGGAAAAGCAGTTTTAGCGATTTTGTGATCTTTTTCATACAAAATGTATTGGATTTTTTTTTATAAATTTCAATTGAGATCACTGGCGTAAATATACCAACTTCTGTGTGCCTAAATTATATAAATTTGTATTTAAGCATATCTAACTATGTGAGTGCCAAAGACGTAAAAGTTTCGCATACTTCTAATAAATAGGGCTATTTTTAAGGATTACAAATAACAATATCTTCATTAAAATACCATGGTTAACTCAACTATATAGAACATAGCTTCCTAATTTAGCAACAGTTTAACCTATAAAATTAATTTGTTGGTACACATATAGCATACCGTTTCTTACAAGAAAACCCTAGCATTGTAATGGCGCCAAGATGCAATGCAGTAATGGTGGACTGGAATGCAAAGTCCAATGTTCGAATCTGAAATTGAGTTAACGCCTGGTAACTGAATAGATGAATACACAATGTATTATCCGACTCATGGTTGATGATCTGCGAACAGCGCATGCCCGATAGATTTGTTCCCCACCACGCACTGTCATATTTTCTTAGTACAGTCACTGCTAGAAGCATGGATCTGATCATAACAATGATCCCACTTGCCACAGTGTTTACATTGGATCTTCTATTGTACTGTTTAATCAATTGAGGTATTCTTAGGTTTAAATGATAGAATAATTGCTAGTTTTACCAAAATAATTAAGTTTGTTCTAACCGTAGTTAAAATATTTTACAATAATTTATTGATTATGTTTTATATGTGACTGTACCTTGCAGTCCACTGCCGCTGGAGGGGAACTGTGGTGGGAGAAGTAAACATTCTCCCCCCTCTACGCACCATTTAGTTTGAGTTTATGAATGCAGGTCGGTAGTCCCATTTAAAATGTCGAGTTCATTTTAGAAAAAAACACAAAGAATTTTTATTTAATGTTTAGTTTATTTTATTTTTTGGTTACATCAATTTCAGCAACAAAAAATTCCATTAACAAAAGTTTTAAATAAATCAACAATATAGTGGAGATAGTAATGTTTCTTTACAACAAATATTGAGGCAATTAACAGTAGGTTAAAAACAAAGCATCTGTAAGTGTTCAAAAAGGTAACTAATTCGGTAGGTTATCTGCTTCAGCTAATAATGCAGAGGGAATTCGAACGTCAATCCTTTGGAGCCTTAAATCCCTTACGGTTGAGGTTATCAAATTGCCTTGAAGTTAAGATCATTCAATTTCAATTTTAATACTTTGTTATGACTAAGCTTAAAAATCTAATGCTTAACTTTAAAGTTTCTGCAATTAAAAATAACTGCTCATAGATAATTAAAATAAAGAAGTTACAGTTTTTTTTTATGGAATATATTTATTACTACAAAGTTGGGAGAGGCTGAGATTACGTAATCCTCGGTGGGAAAGTCGTGAGGAAGTTTCCCTCCTTGCCTTCTTCTCTGATTAACTCGTAAACAGAACTTTGCCACTCTCAGTTTCCCTGGAGACATATTTATTACTACAAAGTTGGGAGAGGCTAAGATTACGTAATCCTCGGTGGGAAAGTCGTGAGGAAGTTTCCCTCCTTGCCTTCTTCTCTGATTAACTCGCAAACAGAACTTTGCCACTCTCAGTTTCCCTGGAGACATATTTATTACTACAAAGTTGGGAGAGGCTGTGATTACGTAATCCTCGGTGGGAAAGTCGTGAGGAAGTTTCCCTCCTTGCCTTCTTCTCTGATTAACTCGTAAACAGAACTTTGCCACTCTCAGTTTCCCTGGACACATATTTATTACTACAAAGTTGGGAGAGGCTGAGATTAAGTAATCCTCGGTGGGAAAGTCGTGAGGAAGTTTCCCTCCTGGCCTTCTTCTCTGATTAACTCGCAAACAGAACTTTGCCACTCTCAGTTTCCCTGGAGACATATTTATTACTACAAAGTTGGGAGAGGCTGAGATTACGTAATCCTCGGTGGGAAAGTCGTGAGGAAGTTTCCCTCCTTGCCTTCTTCTTTGATTAACTCGTAAGCAGAACTTTGCCACTCTCAGTTTCCCTGGAGACATATTTATTACTACAAAGTTGGGAGAGGCTGAGATTACGTAATCCTCGGTGGGAAAGTCGTGAGGAAGTTTCCCTCCTTGCCTTCTTCTCTGATTAACTCGCAAACAGAACTTTGCCACTCTCAGTTTTCCTGGAGACATATTTATTACTACAAAGTTGGGAGAGGCTGAGATTACGTAATCCTCGGTGGGAAAGTCGTGAGGAAGTTTCCCTCCTTGCCTTCTTCTCTGATTAACTCGCAAACAGAACTTTGCCACTCTCAGTTTCCCTGGAGACATATTTATTACTACAAAGTTGGGAGAGGCTGAGATTACGTAATCCTCGGTGAGAAAGTCGTGAGGAAGTTTCCCTCCTTGCCTTCTTCTCTGATTAACTCGCAAACAGAACTTTGCCACTCTCAGTTCCCCTGGAGACATATTTATTACTACAAAGTTGGGAGAGGCTGAGATTACGTAATCCTCGGTGGGAAAGTCGTGAGGAAGTTTCCCTCCTTGCCTTCTTCTCTGATTAACTCGCAAACAGAACTTTGCCACTCTCAGTTTCCCTGGAGACATATTTTTTCTGACTTGATATAAAGTGATGCACTGAATAACACCCTAGTCCTCAGTACAACGTCTAAAGTGAATATTCATTTGTATAATCTAATTTGTCTTTGAATTATAACTTTGTCGGTAACAAATCCTACTTATTCTGTCCAAACCTTGCTGGCGTGGTGGCTCGGTGGCTAATGCTTCGGAGTGCGGAGGGTAATTTCTAAGGTTCGATTCCCTACTGAGCCAACTGTCGGTACTTCAATCGTTGATTAAAGTCCACGCACAGGCCTGCCCCATGTGAACTGGCGAGTGAAGTAAAAAAATCCTTTTATGAGATGACATTTTTAGGAATGCCTAAAACTAAACTTAACGGCATCAACCTGATTAGCAAGATTCATTATGACATGAATGTACATATTTATAATTAATTCATTATTACAATTAAATTAAGTATGACCACAGTGAATATAGAAATAGAGGTTGTATCTAATAGTGTGTTAAGTGTGAGTCGAGTTAGTGTATCGAATAGTTTTATTTTCAGTTTTACGTGCAATGGGCCAGCACCTTGTCAATCCCTCCCGTTATTCCGTCCAAAATCCTCAAGGATAAACGCAGTAATCATTACTTCAGATTAATAAAGATGTATATCAGTTAAA
>JAQJVL010008419.1:0-19823 GCA_035578905.1 Stictocephala bisonia
AATTATTCCTCTGACAAAAAACCTGAAGTGAAACTCAACCAAAAGCAATTTGCACTAGTTGTACATAATTATGTAGAGCACACTTCAACGAACAATCTTTTGTCGCTTGCTAAAACTACTACTAAAAGTAAACACATGCCATTTAGAACAAGCATTGGTGATCAGTGCTGTTGAAATGTACCACCTTACGAAATGAAACACAAAGTATGATCCTTTATGTTGACTTAGTAGATGGTCTGGAAAATATCATTATATATTTGTACAAATTTCATTTAAGTTTTCACATTATTTTTATAAACATTTGCTTTAATAATTTATTAGAAATAAACAAATATTATTTATAAATAATTAGTGAAACCGATAATGAATTTATTAGAAGAAACAAACATCCGATTGCATTTTTATATTTAATTATTTTTGCATATTACTTCTGTATGTACTAAATAGTTCACCCTTTGTAACACTTCTGTTTTGTTTTGCAGATATTTTTTGCGCGTTAGACCCTTTGGGCTGGGATGTTGGTCGAGGAACGGGTCACGCTGAAAAGTAAGACAAATTTTTAAGGAACTAACGGATTAATCGATTGTTCTCGAAGAAATGTAATCGACGAAATTATGATCATAGCTAATATAGGTTGTATAATATAAGAATGATGTCACGTATAATATATGGACGATAACTATATAGAATATATTGAAAAATGTCTTATATTTCATTTATATATCCAGTCTGTTTGTGTGCGTGAGTGGGGTGTTGGAGAATGGCCAAAGAAGTATAACTTCACCGTGTGGTCCGAGCATCACCAATTTTTTTTTACTTAGCTTCATCAATCTTCTAAGAAAAATATTTACCACAATTATGTTGGCCTATGACGTTTAATGATTCATAGGCCTACTTAATACCCATTTAACCAAAAGTTATTATACATTTACTATATAAAAACGAGTTTCTTGCCACACTGTCGTACATTTAAACCCCCAACATTACTTAAAAATACAACTCTGAAACTTTACTATTTTACCTATCCTCAGGTCAAATCAGAGAAGAAATGATGACATTTCCCCCTACTGTATCTTTCCGTAAAGTTATGTGGAAAATGTATTTCTCTCTTTATCCATGACTCTTATCGAAATGTTTCACTGGCTACAATTCGCTAACGACGTATTCTGGGTCTAGGTGTTTATACAAACATTTTCTCTATTTTTAGTTGTAGAATGTACCCGTTGAAGTGGGAGGAAGACGTCATGACTCACCCTGTCTACAGTAGATAGTTATTATAACAAAACCAGTATATATGAGGAATAGAAATAAAAAAACCGGGACCAGCTTTACAATTTAACAAAACACAAGAAAGAGAAACTATCCAGGACCGCAGTGCATAACAAGAATTATAGCTTATCAAGAAGACTACAAAGACAACTGAGCTATAGGCCCCAATTAACAGTAACAACAATAAACGATAATATCTAAATAGGCCTAATAAAAAAACATAAAAAAAAAAAAAACAAACAAAATTATATACATGCTTACAACACGAAAAAAAAAACTAGAAGAAATAACAAAAACCTTTTGGGCCTTACTCAACCCTACCATAAGATATTTGGCAAAAGGTACCAACATATCAGATTATTTTATACCAACAGTACGTTAATTCGTATTGGGTCGTTCAATTAGAGTGAGATCTAGTGTATTGTATAACGTCAGTGATGGTTTTTACTGTTTGTACGCCTGTATTGAGTGCGACACTGTACGGAGCCTACACACATCGTTTCGCCTGCACGTAATGCGATTGGCTGCGGAGAGAACGGCAGCAAGTGAACAGGTAGTGACTTCTGCCCAACAGTCAATGAGCTTAGCTCGTCGCAACCCAGGTCCATGTTGACAGAGGTTGTCTGCCATGTTGGTTTTCATCCATAAGAACCATGTTATTTTCGAACGTGACTAAGATTTCGCGTATCAACCTAACCACTCATTTTGCAATGGATTGTTCCCAAACACCAAATTTGCATTTGATCAAGAATTTCATTGCAGTTGGACTGTGCTTTTGGTATTCCTAATAGTTTTATAGAAATAATATAAGTATTTATGTTCGAAGATTTTTATTTTCATCTGTTTTTTTTTCAAAACTAGGCTTATGTATTCACACTATGAAAGCAAAAACCAATTGTGCGAATGGTAAAGTTTAAAATGACTTCTCATATGCAACTTTTGGTCAATAGACTTCAATGTAACAAAAATTGGATTTGCAACTAGCATTGTTCTTATGGGATTAAAACCACCAGCGCCTAAGCCTCTGAGCTGTTTTAATGGTGAATTTTACTTTTCAACTGAAACTTCATCGTTGTATACACTGATTTGCCCAAAACATGGGCTCGACAATTATTTAGGAAGTTACGACTAAAATTTAGCCATTTTGATTGCACAAAAAATGTGACATCATTGAATACTGTCTATGGAAAATTTCACTGAGACATCCCATTAACAAATGTTGATAGATGACCGCATACATTAATTGGTTAATATTCTTTTCACTATTTTTATTCAATCTTTTCACGATTAAACGACTAATCTGTTCGACACCTGAAGACGGATACAACAATGAGTTTACGTAATAGCCCTCAGCTGATCAAGTGTCTTCGCGGATTCGAAACCTAAAACGTGGCACCACGAAGTAAGAGTTGATAGCCGAAGAGACCGACTATGGCCGGACGTGAATTGAGTTAGTGAGAGTGAATGCAGTGGACTCGTGGCGTGGCGCGGGCGGAATACCAGCCTACGTGCGGAAGGAATATTTATGCATCTTGTCCGCCCTCTTTCCCCCCGAGGCCCTGGGCCAGGGGTGCTGTAGCCGGGCGGGCGACCACCGCCCGGTCGGCGACCGCCGGCGAGTCTGTGGTGACAGTCGCCGAACAGCTGATAACCTTCTTCTCCTGAGCTGGTACTGGCCTCAAAAGTATGTAACTACAGGAGTTAGGTCATGTGCGCGTTTAAGTAATGATTACAAACGAAAAGTCTTATTTATTGCATGGATGGGCCATCTTCACCGTCTTTTGGATAAAATAACCTCCTATATAATTTTAAGCTGCTAAGTGTTCACATAAAATCAATTGCTTATTTGTTTTTGTATAGGATTTTAGTTTTCTATATTCAATCGAAATATTTATATTATGTGCAGTTGTCGCCAAGTTTATAAAGGCCGACTTGTTTGAGACAATCAATACGGAGGGGGGGGGTCAATCAGCGACGTACGTTATATAATCACCCCTTTTATTTTTATAATGTTTTGTGCCTTTTTTTACTTTGTTGTAGTTAAATAACTATGTTACCTCACACACAACTACCAATCGTTATTATTGTTAGACACTTAAATACCTACTGCGGCATCTATACTTCTATGTTGTCTAGGCATGCCATGTTATAACTTTAGTTTCGAGGTTAGAAAATGTATTCAATTAATATATCAACCCGTGGTGTCAACTAATATATTTGTAATAATTTAATCCTAGGTATAATACGCAACGTGAAATTTTCAAAATACAAAAAGGATTATTGTACAGGTCATCCAAAGTTTTTGGTCAATTATCTCGGCAAACAAGATTTTCTCCTTCCTTTTACGAAACCACTTGGTTTACTTATGCATCCTACCCTTCGCATAATTTTCCCAACCTCATACGAACCTTTATTAGACCATTGATCACCGTCATTACCTTGAGGGCCATACGTTTTTATATTGCATCTGCTGCCTAGGAGCGAAGAACCTTTATCGCACGCCCTCACATATTGAGTTGAAGAACTGTCTACCTAAGTAGTTATGTTTGTCGTAGTTTCAAGCTCGCCAGCGGCATGTGTGTAAGGTGCGGGAGCGCGCATTATCTCGCCCTGTGTCGAGAGATGAGAGTATACCTTACTCCCAAAGTGCTGCTCACACTCGGCTCCCATCCCCTATGCGTAAAATCATATTTAGGCCATTTTAGCTCAATTCAAACAAATATTACTTGCCCCCGATTACACCCCTACAACACCAACACCTATACACCCCCCCCAATAAAAACCTCCACACCTCCTCTCACCTCATATCCGCCTCGCTCTCCTCCCTCCCGCTCCCATGACTCTCTCCATTCGCCCCTACTCGCCCCCTATTACCAAAATATAGTGCATATCTGTCCCTAAAATAAATAATTGAAAGTAATTAGTTAATTTAGCACATAACCACAAACTTGTACATTTACGCCCCGGGCACGCCTCCCTCTCTGTCCACATCTCTCGCGCGTCGCGCGCGCGCTCATGCGAACACCGCACCTTTAGCAATTCCGACGGGCACGCTCTCAGGCTCAAGGCTCCCTCCTCCCGTCCTGTGAAGAATCCCCCCCCCCCTACCCCACAAGGACAATACTATTACAGCCAACACGTACCTATACTGAGCATTAGGACCACACCCCCAGTCCTCTCCCCTCGATTGTTGTGGGATTAAATCAACTAATGAAGTACTCCGCTGAGGGCTGTCGGCTCTGTTGGCAGGAGTCGAAATCCCTAAGAACAATGTTATTTTTGAAGCGCGCGCTTCATACGATCGCGCGAAAACATCGAATTAATACAGTTGTTTTTATGCGGATTTTTAAAACAAATTACATTTGATCAAGGAAATTAATTACGGTTGGAATTCATTTGCGGATTTTCCCCATGCATTATGTTTATAGAAAAAAAATTAAACAGTATTTAGTTTTAAAACTTGTATTTTACCTATTTTCCAAAACTAGGCGTATTGTATTCAACATATAAAAAGCAAACCCCAATGCCACCTATCTGATACTGTTTACAATGACAATCATACACAACTTTTGGTCAATAAAAATTACGCAAAAATATGGATTCGCCCCAAATTACCCATTGTTCTTATAGGATTAAAACCAACATGACGACGCTTGCAGACTCTTTATTGTTTTCCCATACAAGTCTATCTAAAAACTGTTTCATAGTCTCAGTATTTAGGTACTTATTCTTTCCTTTTTAGAGTTCTTCCCGGAAATACTTCTTTTCCTGTTCGGGCCCGGGGTCGTTGCTGAAGGTGCAGGCCTTTACAATCATTATTTGACTGTATATGCCTTGCGTAATGTCCCAGTTTGTGGTTATGTAAATGATTAATTACTTAAAAATTCTTTCTATATGAACCCATTATACTTATTATGTTTAATAGAAAGTGATTCAGTGTGATCTGGGAAATACAGTACTTTTATTATTCGTCAAATTAGTTTATTTAATCGCAAGTAATATTTGTTTGTATTTAGCTACATGCCTCAACTATTTTACCTAGGGTTTTTGTAGGACCAAATTTATTGACAGAGGCCTTTTAGTACTGTAGTGCAAAATAACTTTAGCTCACGCTAATATTCGCTTCCTGGACGAAAACTACGAAGAACTGGAAGATCGAATTATACAGTTTCCATCAATTACTTCTAGAGAAGGTTTGTTCGCTCTCTTTTATCTATGCAGATATAAAAACGTACTTCCAGTCAATTTAATGACTGTTACAATTCAAATGAAGATGTTCGTATGAGTGTTGACACTTAATCTAATTTAGGAATGCAACGTTAAACCAGTTTTTCTTAAAATTTAAGGGGATACAATCTTGTTTTTCCGATAAAATGACCAAAAAACTTTGATGACTGTGACCCATACTCCTTTTTTATTTTTAAAATTTCACTTTTCGTATTTACATATGGGTAAATTATAGGGCAAATATATTATTTACACGCCTTGTTGAAATGATTACATTTAATACATTTTCTAACCTCTAAACTTAAATTTAAACATTGCATTCCTTCACACAACATAGAATTATAGAATCGCTCATTATGTATTTAAGTTCTAACAATAATAATGGATTGTTAGTTTTTGTGTGATTGGTACATAGTTTATTTGAAACTTACACCAACGTAAAAAAGGAAACAGTAACATTAAACAAATAAAAGGGGGTGAATATATAACGTATCGTCGCTGATTGACCCCCCCCCTCCGTATTGCTTGTCTATAACAAGGTCGGCCTTTATAAACTTGGCGACACTTTAACATATATAAATATTTACGATTAGAATATAATAATAAACTAAAATCCTATACCCAAAAACCCAATTAAGCATTTATTTATGGTGAACACTTATCAGCTTAAAAATATCTAGAGGTATATTTTATCCAAAATTACTGTTTTTGAAAGATGGCCCATTCCATTCACTAAATACTACGTTATTTTTCTTTCAATTTTTAAACGCTACATTATCCTAAACTCGGTAGTTCCATACTTTTGAGGCGAAGTACCTCGAACAGTGGAAGGAAAGGTTATCAGCTGTTCGGCGACTGTCACAACAGGATCTCTCGGCGTTCGGCCGACCGGGGGTTGGTTCGCCCGCCCTGCCTACTGCACCAGGCCCTGGCCTCGGGGGGGAAACTAATAAAAAAAGAGGGCGGGACACGATGCATAAATATTCTCCGCCCGTAGCTGTTCCGCCTCGCGCCACCGCCACGATCCACTGCATCCCCTCCCTAATCAATTCACTTCGGCATAGTCGGTTCTCCTTCGGCTATCAACTCTTACTTCGGTGGTGCTCGTTTTGTTCTGGTTTCCTCGAGGAGACGACTTGACAGCTGCTGCAATTACGTAAACCTCATTGTTCTCCGTCTTCCATGTTTCTTTACAGTGTTGTCGGTAAATCGTTAAAATTGTGAACTAAAATAGTGAAATAATATTAACACAATTTAATGTTAATCGATCATAATACATTTGTTAAATTGTGATGTTCATTTGAAATTTTCCATATACAGTATATCAATTATGTCACAGTTTGTGTGCAATCAAACTGTCTTAATTTTATTCGTAACTTTCCTGATACATAATTGGCGTTGCCCTTTTTTTGGGCCAAATCAGGTTATACACACGATTGAAGTTCCGTATAAAGTACCCATTCCATTCACCCGTTCTTCGAGGCCTTTAGGTCTGTTGGTTTTATCTCCTAAGAACCATGCTATTTGCAAAACCCCCATATTTTGTTCCATTTAGTTATTGACCAAAAGTTGCTATGAGACAGTAATTTTAAAAACTTACCAAATCGCACATTGGTTTTGCTTTTCATATTTTGAATACATAAGCTAGTTATGGAAAAAACACAACACAGCTATGAAAATCAAACACTTCGAATAAATATCTTGTTATTTTTTTTTATAAAACGAATTAGGATTACGCAAAGCAAATTCCAAGGGCAATTTATTTCTGATCAAATGCAAATTTGTTTGGAAAAAATCCATTTCAAAATGAATGTTTAGTTTGGATTAGCGAATCTTATGTTCGTGTTCGAAAAATAACATTGTTTTTAGGTTGATTAGGGATGAATACCACCCGCATAGCGATCAGGACAATGCCTCTTTCAATCAAGGGCTCCTGGCTTGAAATGGGTTGTGGCTGTCGCTATTGGTTCTGCCCCCCCCCCCCCGCCCGCGGGGTGGTGCGCCGATGCTGATGTGCGTCATTGTGATCGTTGGGACGCGTGTATGGTGAGAGTCGTACTACCTCCGTTTCACTGCTGCTTTCTCTTCCGAAGCCAATCTCATTAGTGCTAGGGCGAAACGATGTTTGTAGTCTCCGTACAGGTGTCTTTCATACAGGCCGTTACAAACATGTAAAACATTCACTGACGTTATACAATACAGTAGATCATTCAAACTTCTAAATTGGAACGACCCACTACTAATTTACTACTGTGTATAATATAAGTGATAGGTTGGTACCTTTTGCCAAATATCTTATGGTTAGGGGTTGAGTGGCCCAAAAAAGGGTTTTGTTTTTCTTCTAGTTTTTTCTTGTTTTAATCTTGTATTATAATGTTTATTAGCTTATTGATATTTATCGTTAGTGTTGTTTACTGTTATTAGGGCCTATATCTGTTGTCTTTGTGTATTCTTGATATGCTATTAATTCTTTTGTTATGGCTACTTGCTTGTCTTTATATTTTCTCTTTATTGTGTTTTGTGGTATTTGTAAAGCTGTGTCGGTTTTTTATTCTCTTCTCATATATTACTGGGTTTGATATAATAATCTCTACTACTTGTAGATGGGTGCTTCAATGACGTCTTCTCTCCCACTTTCAACGGTCATTCTACAACTAAAAAATAGAGAAAAACTGTTTGTATAAATCTTAGACCCGGAAATATTCGTTAAGCGTATTGGAGCCAGTGATGAAACATTTTCGATAAGAGTCATGTGAGAAAGAGGAGAAGAAATACTTTTCAGATTAACTTACGGAAAGATAATTATAGGGTGGAAATAATGTCATCATTTCTTCTCGATTGTACTGGGAGGTAAAAAAAAGTAAGTTTCAGATTTGTAGTTTTTAAAGTAATTTGGGGTTAAATGTACGACATTGTGGCAAGAAACTCGTTTTTATTATATTAACGTATAATAACTTTGTTTAAAGATGGGTTAATTAAGTAGGCTATGAGTATTAATTCCATTAGGCCAATAATTTGTGGTAAATATTATCTTAGAAAGTATATGTAAAGCTAAGTAAAAAAAAATTGGGTGTGCGTCGGACCACACGGTGGAAGTTCTACTTTATGGCCATTTCTCCATACACCCACTCCCGCACACAACCAGACGGTCTATAAATGAAACTATAAGACAATTTTACACTACTACACACTTACTATCCCTATATTCTAGTGCCAACCTTAATAACAATCTAACTATATAATCATTCATACCAAATCCCGGCAACTTACATCCGCTCCCACAATCGCTTCATCGCTTAGTTTTCCCCAATTAAAACAAAATTATCCTTAAAATCCCCACACCCTATAACCACATTTTCCCTCCTACACCAACCCCCCCCCCATCCACTAACCCCATAAACCCCAAACAAATATCACCACCTAACCAATCTTCCACCAACCACACTCCCCATCCCCATACCATAAATAAAACAACACCACCAACAACATAAAAACCACAACTACACCCAACCACAAAAAACAACAACCACCAAAACCCTCTCCCAAAACACCCCACCATATCCCCTCCCAACCTCCCAAAAAACCCAACAAAACAAACCCTCTCCCCCAAACCCGCTGCACCCACACTCCAAACAAAAAACTACAATTACACAAAATTAACACCCTCTCACTCCTATTCAACTCACATCCATAATCACAAATTATCTTTTCGTCATCTTCTCAAATCCCTCATAATCTCACACACACATTATATATATAATACTCAATTAATTTTCTATGTCCAATCACCCCTCATGAATCTCCCTACTTATTACAACCACATACACACAGAAGATATCTATACCTCCCACCCTCAACCTCCCCCCTAGACTCAATACTATCCCATCACAGAATATCCTCAGACCAATATCATCCTCAACCCCCTACCTAACCTTATATCACTCCCTCACATCATACGTCAAGAATCTATCAATATCTATATATCAGTAAACTGTAAAAACACTATACTCTCACCACAAAAATAGTGACTATAACTCACTAAGCCACACCTTTCTCCACTCTAAATACATCTACTCTTACTCTCTTCTTTCACTCTCCTACCACTCTAGCCTAGATGTAACCCCACCAACCAACCAACATACTCCCTAATACACTCAATCTACACATCAACTCACCCCCTAATCCAAATAAAATCATATATATTCTCACACTCGAACCATCACACACTAACACCCCTCTCCCTATCCAGAAAAGTCACTCTCACTATATAGATATAAGAAAGATATAAGTCTCTCACTCCCACTAAACCACTAACCTAACCCAATTCCTTCTACAAACCAACAAACAACTACCAATCAACCCCCTCCCAAGATCCTGAAACTACCCCCCCCGTCCCCCCTACACCCTCATCGCTCCCTTGTGTACTACTTCCCATCTCCACCCCCTGTATCTATAGAATAACGAGTCGCCCACGGCCTAAGATTCTGTGTGCAACCATCCTACTATTCTCTGTATACCACCAGACCCATTGATATAATAACTTCTTACAACAAGAAGAGATAACTAGCAGTGTCAAATAACCTCTATTCATCCACACATCATCACCTGCAAGTCCCCTCTTCAATCTCAACTACCACCTTACGCTGTCAATCAGTTAACTTTCCATATAAATATAGACCCCTCTCCTCACACTCCAACCCCACCACCACTACGACTATGACCCTAACTAAGATACACATTTACTATCACTCACGCACTCTCTCTCACGCGAGACTGTGAACCCCCTAGTTGTTCTCTTCCCACGTACTACCCTAACTACTGACATTGACCACTCCACTCAACTCTTAATACATATGTATTTAACTTCATTTATATACCTCACAATACCCTAATACACATACCCACCAAAGTCTAAAATCCACAGATATATAAAAACCCAAAATCCACCAAAAAAAACCACCAAAAAAAACCCCACCCCCCTCCATATAAATCCACAAACCAAAACACAACTATACAAAATACATTAACATATCCTATAGAATACTCATGATATACTAGATTTGTGTCACCTAACACCCCGCATCTATAACTAACCATATATATCTACTATAATCCACCACATTATCCTAACCATACATTCCCTCCATCTCCCCCCACCTCCCTATCTTACCCATCACCCCATCTTCCCCCCCCCCCCTAACACTTACTCCCCCCCCCTTAATATAGAGCTTCCTCTCCTCCCACATTAAACTATCCTCCTCACATCGCATATCTGACTGTTCCTCTAATAGTAGAGAGTAGAGACATATAGAACTCGTCGTTATCTCCCTTCTATCTATGCCTATCTACCTCTGTGATGATCCAATCCATGATGTTACCAGTCGTATGTACACGTCTGTCGAATGTATCTCATGCACCGCTTGAGTGTCTCCAGTTGTAACTTCAGTCTACCTATTAGATCAACCACAACCAGATACGCTCGTGATCGTGATACTGCTCTGTGTGAGTCTGATGCTGTGTCGTGTGTACATATATCTTATGTCCCTCTAATGTCATATATGTAGTGTGTGTTGTGTGTAACCATACGTCCTCATTTGTACTAGTGTTGTCCATTCTCCTCCGCAATTGCTCTACCCGCTGTGTCCTAGTCCTTACCTACTCCTTAATGTTTTTATTGCAAGAATTGAACTGAGTTGTGCTCTACTTGACTCTATCTGTTTGACCTGACATGCATAGTGAGATACAATCATGATCTGCAACTCCAGAATGTGTCAGAGTGTGTTCATAGAGACTCCCAGATTCACACGACTCCTAGATGTGACGACTGCCCTTTCACTCCAATTGCTCGTCGCCCCATAACCTATACCCCATCCACCCCTCCACTAACCACTACCATTGACTTCACTGTGATAGTAGAACAATCTATCACATAGATCTACTGTGTGTATATAGCTCCTGTCCCCTCCCCACAGATGCTGCTCAGTGTGTGACGTTAGTGTGATCTGCCTCTCTCTCCAGCCATCTAGTAACTAGTCGGCACGTTTCTACTGCTACTATGTATATGTGTATATAATAGTAAAGATATATATGAATAGGAGATAGAGATATAGTGTACTATGGACACATTGACTGATAGACACTTGTGTAATATGTCTCAGATCTTGAGCTCTCAGTGTCAATACTATATGTGAGTCCTGCTGTTGTTAAGTTATAGCGTGTGTTTAATAAACCTCATACTGTGATCTCTTAGAGATCTGCTCACGCTCCATCGTATCCAGTCTCTGTGCCCCCTGCACCATGTATCATGTTCCAATATCACTCCAGATGTCATCCCTCCACCAATACCTATAATCTCCAATTGTCTTATCCTACTATCTATCACCATCATCATCAATATTCACTCTCTCTGTCTTGTTGCGCTCTCAGAGCTATATCTATTATCAACTAAACTCTCCCATGCACTCTCATTGTTGACGTAATGTGTGTGTGTGCACTCCATATAAGCTTGACTTTCCTATTTGTATGATGTATTTCCATCATTACCACCTATATATGTATCACTATTCAATAATTCACCACATATACAAGTCATTCATAGAGTCTGTGTTACGTTCCCATGTTTCACTGCTATCTACACTCTCAAATATATAAAGCTGACGTGTGTATATTGACCATCTCTCAACTTCCCACTGAGAGAGAGATTTTGTGATTTAGTTATACCCTCACATGAGTCTTCACTGTACATATCATAAGATGACTCCTTCAATATGAGATCAGTCATCACACATCCCTATCATCTCTTCTGTGTTCTTCATCAGAAATCACTCCTTACCACTCCTAGTATTAATTCTTATGTTATTCTACCTATACCCTAATCTCTATGTTTCATAATATATAAATCCAACACCACTCTACCACACTCCTAAATCACTCACTCTATACTCTCAAGTAATTACATCTTAGATACTAATAAGTGTGTGTGATACATGCTGATATGTTGTCATTGTCTCCCTCTTACCCTGGACCTCGTACTGTAGCTTCGATAAATCTCATACTCACTATCATCGCTATACGTAGTCTACTTAAGTATATACCCAGAGTGTACTATCTCATCATTCTATACATTATGTCGTGATATCTATCACTCTAGTGAGTGTGCTACTGCTCATCTCATGATGATACTATCATATATCTGCTTACTGATCATCTGATGTGTGTATAGACATGAGTGTGTACATACCATACCTATAGACGTTGTATTTGTCTCATGTAGTATCTACACAATAGTCGTTACTGCAGTGATATATTTACTCACACCACATCCCTACTCAGCCCCACCTCTCTTATCATCATAGCTCACTCCCTGTGAAGACATTGATCTCTTAACTAAAGTCTTAATCACAAGACCGCTAAAATCACAAATACACCAACTACACCCTCCCTATACTTACTATCTACTCCACTCTCATATGTTAACACCCACTGACTTCACTACTTCCACTCTCACACTATGATATACATAGTAATACACGCATCTAATCACCTTAGAGAGCTCCTATATATAGTATATATTATATATACCACCATATAATCCTCAGATTGTGTGTGTCTAGAACATCTTATCTAGAGGAGAGAGAGTCTCAATAGACTATCTATCAAGCGTATAGATAGTGAACCATGATCACCTCCTCTCTTGTACACTCTCCCATAACCTCTCCTCAGTAGCTCTGTACATGCTTTAAGATCCTATAGACAGTGTCATCCATCCATCAACTAGTTAAGATAGATATAATATCTTCAAAAACAGTAGTGACTGATCACGTTATCTAATCCTATCGCTAACAGTCATATCGCGACACACGCGTAATTTCTCTCACTACTTAGCCAAACACATATTATGTCTATACTTAGACTCTTATGTCAGCTATCTATCTTCAAAGACATGCTATACTCATACACTACCTCCATTCTCATACTAGAACTCTCGTCCAAATGTGTGAATATCTAATAGTGTCTATGTGTCACAAAATACTTACTCATGAGCACATCTAGATCTCTATCGTGCTCTAGACCTATCCCATCTCTCTCTCATATACCTCTCAGCTATCTCAGAATCCAAACAGATCTCTAGAAACATCGCACTCTCACATTTCTCGCAGATACACATTCAACAACTAGCATCAATAAGATCACTCTCTCATAGAATGTGCTGTCAACTCATTCCTCCTGAGATAACTCAGTTGCTCCTCTAGTGACTGCTGTGTACTACTCCCAACTTCATATCTCCACATATCACTAAACCATCACAATTTGTATCCTGTACACACCGCTCGACAGAGTAACCACTACAAAACCTACAGAATATACGTTCTTCAAAAATACTTTATACTATTACAACGTATCCCCTCACCCCTCGTCCTATTATTGTGTGTGATGTCGTCAGTTGAGACCAGCTCCTGTAGTTAGTATGTGTAGAGTGTGCTATGCCGGGTCTTTAGTACTTTATCCACTCCTAAGTCGTCTCTATAGCTGTGCCAGTATGTCCTGGGTGTGTGACCTCGCGATGCTGCTTGATAAGCTATAATTCTATTAAGTGCTATCTGAGTACTACATGCTCGGGCCTTGAATGTGTAATCCCGAGCATCAGATATGTGATAGAGAGATAGAGATGATCAATATATAGATAGATATAGATAGAGTATCTAGATATAGAGATAGTGTGAGTAGAGATAGACATCCTCTCCATCTCTCTCTCACCGCTGATCACGTGCGATCCCGACGAGAGAGCAAGCATCGTGACGTGCCCAGTACAGCCGAGTCGTCTCAATAGTCGCTATGTGTCGAACAGCACCGCCATACTGCCCGCGTAAATCGTAATTGTGTGCATGTGACGCATTGTCGTCTACCGCTCTCTACCTTGCTGTAGAGTCTCGTAGAACACTCACCGCTCAACTGTTTCTCTCGCTTTTGCCTCGATTGACTACAGAGACACTCCCCGACTTTAGTGAGAGCGATAAACAAACAGTCAATAACACCAGAGCGCCTGCTCTATGCGACCACTCAACTGTGTTGTGTGTGCCCCGCGATCTCTAAACACTGCGCGCCGTCGAATTATCACCCATTAACACCTCTAACGCTCTCCCCACAGACAGTGGACACGACGCGTCGTGTTGTGAAACGTTGTGATTCGCTCAGTATCGCACTAAAAAACGACGGCGATATCACTTGCGCTTGCAGAGGTGCACTAGTGTGTTGTGTGCCATCTATATGAGAGCTTCGTGACTACTATAGACCATTCAGATCAAGTAACCGAATGAGATTGTTCCTATAGAGAAGAAAAGAGAAGCTAAGCGTGTCTGCGCCCTGTGCCTAGGCTCCAGGACACTAGATCCGTAAACAGCTATCTCGCCTCATCGTAAGTGATCATATAACAATCGCAACTCCGATAGATCCTCTTAGCGTCTCGCTCTTAAGCAGCGAAGCCATCCTATGATGCGATATAAGTACAAAGTGCTCACTACTGATACTATTCGACGCGTATAGATCCTCTTCTATAACTCTAGATCTGAGCTAGTACTATCGATCTTCTTATATACTAGTCGTCGTGTCTATACTCTCGAGTTCCTGCGCCCTAAGGAGTTTTGACAAGATCATAGTCTAATTCAGAAAAGTGCATGAGCTGACTCACACCTGACGAGACATATCTCCGATGCCACGATCATGACTAAGTACTGAGATAATCGATACTATCAAGTGCTACGCTCCATGTATTTTTTGTGCATCACAACATATAAATATATCCAAATAATAGCATTCACATTATGTGCGTCGTCACACCCTCGATTGCCGCCGAATTGCTCTCGACTATCCTCTATAAGTACGATATACCCTCTACTATGCCGACTCGTCCCATATCCCTCGTACACCACTACTGCGCTAGTCCGCCATTCATACGCTAGTCTCTAGCTATCTTGAAGCGTAGCACTCACAGCTTGACAATTCGGCGACTCGTCGCTCTTCCTTGCGCGGAAGTCCTTGCATCTCCGCGACGCTTTACCTATGACTCCTCCTACCACAAATCCTCTATATACCGGAGTTTTTTTACTAGCTCTCTCCATTATCCGCTTCTTCCTTATGCTTCTTTCTCTCCTAACCTTACCTGTGCACTAACTACACATCTCAATAATGCCATTCGTCCGAACGCCATGCTCTGACGAGTCCGCTATTTCGCTTGTTCCTTCATCCTACCTATAAAGTAATAATGCCTTCTATGCTCAATTTGCCATCAATAAGAGTCCTGCAGGACTCCATCGCGCTAAGTCAAGGGACCGTGCATCTCCCTCTCGTCTGCTCGCTCTGAGTCTGTTGCCTCGCACCTATCACGACTAGCCTCACTCGTCTCCCCTCTACATCGTAACATCACTACTGTTCCAATCATAACTTTAGCTCACACGTGGGCACTCGCTCACTGTAACTCACTGCCCTCCTCCTGCGCGCGCCAGCCAGCTGTTGCTTTTGTCTATAATATGGGATAGTCCTTATCGCCGCCGTCCTGTATCCATCTTCGGGCATTCGCTGGATCGACTTGGAAGCGCACAGATCGATTGAGTCGTCCATTTGGGGCAGTGCAGTCGACGCCACCAGCTTTGACTACCATGGTCAAACAGGGCACCCTCGTATGTACAGCCGTGTGGCAGGATCCTGTCTCATATTCACCCCTCAGGTGGTTATAACCTCCGCATTCAATATTGTGTGCGGACGGGTACGGGGACTTCTCAAAGATTATTATTTTCTAATAAAAGTAGCCTGAAATAAGTACTATGGGAGGCTAAATATTCCTCTTATTCTAAAAGTTTCTTATGTCAATTCAGAAGTCAAAGTCAAAACAATCTTTATCTACAAAATTGTTTGTGTACATATGTACAATAAATAGCATTAGACATTATTTATAAAATCTAATATGATATTAGCAAAGTAGTGGGGAAATTTAAAGTTACAAAACAAGCTTGTAATTTTCATTCTGGTACAAACATTATTACCTCTCATATGTTTTTTTGAAAGATGATTCATTATATTCCTCTTTAGAATAAAGACATTTTTGGGTAAAGTACTCCTTAAGAGGTAAATGAAATTTCTTTAAATATTGCTCTTCTTAAGTCTGCACAATGTGAAGGAAGTTTTTGCAGAAATAGTGACCTAGCAGTTGGTTTTTTCATGAAAAAAATCAAGATTAAGTCGTGAGGTTACTCTGTCTTTTTTATATCTTGTGTTATAGTTATGAGTTATAACCGACTCTTTATTTTTTATTGCCTCTCATTAAACATATTGTTTGAAATATATATTGCCCATAAACTGTTAGGATTTTCAGATTTTTAAAGTGTGATTTTAAAATATAACCATTATAATTTAAATGTAGCCTAATTCTTATGGCCTTTTTCTGTATAGTTAAAATTTTGTTTAAATTATATTTAGAGGTAGCCAACAACAAGTTACCGAAACATATGTGAATGAATGTGGGAAAAATACATTTTTCTTTAATAATCTATCGTGCATAAGTAAGACATTTTTTTAAAAGCATTAAATACAGAATTTAGGACTTTTAGTAATTTTTCTACGTGAACATTCGAATCCAAATGTTCATCTAAGTGCAGGCCCAGAAATGTTGTGTGAACAACTTGTTCTAATGATGTTGAACTTATTTTCAAATTTAGATTAAGTTTATTGCTATTCTGTTTAGTTGAAAAAATCATAAACATTTTTTTGAGGTAATTTTAAAAAAAGGTTATTTGTTTGAAAAAATTGATAAAAATTTTATAATTCTAAATAAGCTGACATTTCCAATTCCTCTATTGTTTTTCCTGACACATTCAGATTATAATCATCTGCACAAAGATACAGTTTGCTTTGATCAGAATTTACAATAATATGATGCATTTCTTCAATATGACGTAAAGACAAAATTGGCCCTAATATTTAGCCTTGAGGAATCTACCAATTTATAATCTGTTATAACGAATTAACGGTATTTAAATTGTTATTCTCATTTAACAGAATTTCTGCAAATTGACTTTGATTACTTAAGTGGAAGGTGTTAAGTAAGAATAAAGTTTTATATCCACTTCGTCATGTTGTTTGGTCAACTTCTTTCTTTCTTTTCCACCAATTATATATTTAGCCTTATTTCTTTTCTCACATGAAGATATCTAAACGTTTTACTTTTAGGTGAAAAGAAACTACTTAAATATTTGAGTGATTATATCGACTTGTTCTTCACTAAATGATTTTTCACGTTATCTTTTCCTCCCCAAAATATTTCACGAAATACTGAGAAATATTTTGTTTTTTTGTCTTCCTCATGTCAGTAAATTTAAAATAATGTTTGTGTAACGTACTTCTTCCAGAACTTTCCTAAATTTGTTTTATGTTCCTACTCGTTACCATTAATTCAATTGAAATATTTATTTTTTCCTTATTATCTCCAATTTTAAATAGTCACCCGAATTTGTTTCTTTTGTAAATAGTAAAAAAAAAACTATTTAAGATATTTTTAAAATCTATGTGATCTTTAATTAGTTGTTGTTTTGTAAGTTGTATTCCATTGCTATACTGTGAAGTTATTGAAACTGTAAAATTTAAAAATATAAAATTTACGATTTCATTAATAGATTACATAATTCCATGTATTGATATTAGAATATGGTTTAATTAATTTAATCTGATCTCAAGGTCATTTAATGGAGTTGTGATGGAGCACAGTAAGTTAATTTCTTAAGTGAAATGAAAATACAATTTTTGCAAAATTTTAGTTAATTTTATTCTTGGAGAAAAATATAAACATTTTTATATTGATTCTTTGATTGGCAGATAAATAATTGTTAAGAAAGAATTGTGAATTGGTCAAATGATAAATTTTTCTACTTTTACTATTTTATAAATTCATCTAAAATAAACATTTAGCTTTATATTTGAATTTCTGATGCTGGCAGAAGTTGCCAAGATGGCCGCATCTTCTTCTTCTGGTGAATAATTCTTCTAGTAGTCAGTTTGTATAATATCACCGTCAAGCCGCACTCACCACTGTTTACCACGCATCTATCGGAACTTGAATAAATAATTATAAAATTGTTAGTGTTTTTTTTTTTCATAAAACTTTACGGGGATAATGTCCACGTAGAGCGCCAATCATCGTAGCAAGGGGTGGAGTAGAAATCAGCAAGGGTTGACCTGAGGGAAAATGGTGCGTACGTCATCGGCACATGCACAGTAATTGTGTCTTTTTGGGTTAAGAGAATTCTTACAGAATATTAAAGGAATTCTAAGCAATATTAAGGAAATTTTAAGCGATATTAAGGGAGTTTTCAGCAATATTTAGTAATACTAAGGAAATTCCATAAATGTTTCCTTAAGCATTATTTTCATGTCTCACCAGGTCTGTGAGTACTGGCGGTCGGCCTCATTCTCACTTTCGATTTTGCAGCTGCGCAATATTTCTACCAATACTCATCAGCCTTTCCATTATTTTATTTATTTATTCATTTTTTAGTGTTTATTTAATATTGGTGATTGAGTTTTAATTGTTAACATGTTCATTGCTGAGTAAATATGATGTCCTTTGACATATGCTAAAACTAAGTCATTTCTGAAAACTATCTAATAAATAATAAAAAATGTAAAACTTAAAAACGAATACACCTCAAGTCACATAACTTCTAAATACAAATGTACAGAACTCAAAAAAATCACATTCAAAATAAACCATTAATTAGGGGTGATCAGCTGTTTTAGTTTATGACGCACAAGTGCGCCGTCCGCACTCTGCATAAGCTCAACTTGACGCACAAGTGTGTTTCCAGCAGTGAACGTGTTAATTTATTTTTATTCTGAATTAATTTATATATCGATATTAATTATTTATCTCGACGATAACACCTCTTCAAATTCCACATAGAATAGTCTTTTGCTTAACGAACCACTTTATGATACTTTTGAGGAATGAATTTTAATTGCTATCTTTTAAACAAATTTACTTGTTTTATCATATTACATGGGGGTTTTTATCCTAAAAATCCATAATTTATTTTGCTGTCGCAAACATATCAAAAGATAGATGTTTTCTCTGTTCCAGCTAGACGTGAAATATTACTATGGTATTATGTACCAACATTTTAAAACTATTCAAAACTACTTTGGAAATTAAATGAAACTCCGTTTATTTCTGTAAGAAAGAATACAATATAAAATACTAACAAAAAGTAACTTGAAATTTCCCTATATGGGTCGGCTACTGACTAAGAGGGGTCCATACAGTTAAAAGTTTTAAAAAAATT
>JAQJVL010008420.1:0-19822 GCA_035578905.1 Stictocephala bisonia
AACACTAAAAAATCAAATCACCAGTTTGATCCCCAAAAATATATTTTTGCCATATCTAAAAAAACTAGTCAAAATATGGTTTTTACTACAATATTTGAATTGTAATTCACTTTTTTCTGAACATTTAATCAAAATCGTTACAGCTGTTTTCGAGAAAATTCCATTTTTGTATGCTTTTGCCTATAACAATTTTTAAAAAAGTAAAACGAAAAAATGTGAAAATATAGTCTGGAGATATTGGCTAAATATACTTTCATACCAAATTTTATAAAAATTGATAAATCTATTTTGTCTCTAGCAATTTTCATAAAAAGTGTACATACGGACAGACACCCAATGTTTTTTTCTTTTTTTTTCAAAAACCACATTTTATTCAGGGGCCCTAAAATGGATTTTTAGACCAACTTGTAAAAATATTTTTTAATGATCACAATACTGGAGAAAGTAAAAAAGTCAATGATCATTCTTAATTCTCATATCCATCGACGACCTTGGGTCTAATCGGACCGCAGTCCGTCCACCCGTTTTATACAAATTAACCAAAATTGCGTGCACACGATAGTTTACTATTTTATAGAGTTATTTAAAACAATTATTATCAATGGAATGTAACAAGTTTTTAAAATATTTCAGTTAATCGAAAAATGTTAAAGGTTTTCAGTAAATCAACATTTAATAAATAATGTTGGACCTATTATGTAAAATATATCGTAAGACGTATTCATTAAACTAAAATACTTCTAATTTCGTTGTAAGAACTAGTTTTTTACTTCTATATTAAACTTTATTCTAATGTAAACTATAATATATATTAGTACGCTAGTTAAAAGTCCAATAATAAATAATTATTCTCAGTAATTAGACCAAAGTTACTCTCTGCGTTTGAGTAAGTTTGAGTCTGTCATTAAAAGTTTTATTTCGTTTTTAGGTTTTCTTTGTTGATTTACTTTAGATTCCATGTTATTTCTGAATATTATAATAAATATATTTCTTTATAAAAAACTATTTATGTCAATATATACTATTTATGGCAGAAATTCGTGTATAGAAGGAGATAATCTCGTCGAATATAGCTTCTTGACTGATGTATTCATCCCATCTTAAGTCAGAGTTATAAGTTCTTTGTATCGTTTGAGTTTCTAAATTACATTTTATTTTAGCAACGTCAATTATAATTGAATTTTCGAGTTAATTTGAGGTTGAATGAAAACAATTAAGAAATTATACGTGTTATGATATTTCCTTCCTATTTACCTTAATAGGCCTAACACTATTTGTTTTTTGTTGGGTTTACTGAGAACCTTAAAACTGTCTGATTAATTTGAGAAAACAAACCAACATGTATTAAAACTCTGTTAGGTTCCACTAATAACATTTTTCAATTAAAATGGCATACGCTAAATCTGGTTCACTTGTATGAGGTAAGGTCTACTCACCCCTGGCTTGGGGGCGCTCTGCTTGATGGTCCACTCTTCGCCGGAACGATACAGCCAGAGGCCCAGCAGACTCTTGCCTGAACCGCTCATGTCGATCTGCAACACAGATTTATTAAATTTAAGAATCTTCTATACCATATTGAATTTTATTTCCCGTATGATACAGATTACGTCTTTATGCACGAACGTCAAATTTTAATCTTGAAAACTTTTTTAAGAGAACATAATTGTCTATTATTCTAATATTTTTGTAATGTGTATCAAGTCCAGTTGGAAAAAGACGAATCTCATGGGTCATTCCAGCTTCTGACAAACAAGCTGCCTATTTTTTTTATTCAGGGGGAAAATGTTCAAACGACACAAGCTACAGCTGAGAGTGTGGGACTTTTATCCACTAAAACCACCTGACAAAACGCCCTAGAATTTCAAACTAAAAATATAAATTAAGTCTTTCTTCTTTTTTTATTTAGCTTCAGAAATCATTTATTTTGTAAATAACAACTTACTATATGAAACATAACAGGTTAAAATTAATAATAATGAAACATAACAGGTTACTAAGCAATTTATAAACAACTGCAAGTATATGTAGAAGCAAATCTTAAGTATAAGTTTTCATTGCCAAGCTTAAGTTATATAACTTCACCTCAACTCTGAAGCACCTGACTTGAAATCATTTACAGCATAAGGACATCCTTCAAGCAGAATAGTTTTTAGTTCAGCTGTAAAAACTTCCTTCCTATTGTGTTTAAGTGCGTTATAAAGTCAGAGCTATACAGAAGAAAGGAACAGAGGTCGCATCCAACAGTGTGCTAAATTTGTGTCGAGTTAGTGTATCAAATAGTTAGTTCTCCAATTTGCCGTGAGGATAGCAGGGCCAACACCTTGTCAGTCCCCCCTACATTACCCCCAAATCCAAGTATTAACGTAATAATCCTTAAGAATTTGGGATTAGAACGTATAGATTTATAGAAGTATAAAACAGCTGTAAAGTACATACAGGGTGGAAAAAATATATAAATCTTGTACACTATCATAGTTACAAGGAACCTACTTTTTGACGTAGTTAGAGACGTTTCATCTTTTCAGGGTGACGGTCTGTGAGGAGTTGAACGAAAATCTGCAATGTAAGCCTAGGTCGAGTTTGGTATCAAACGAAAGATCTATTCAAGAGAAATAAATTGCCACAGACCGGACTTCGAAAGGCTTATCTTTTCCAGAGAATTGGTTATTTGAATTTTAAAGTAACTAATTTGAACAACATCATTTATTCACGATTTAACGATTTTAAATAAATTGTTCTGATCAAAAATTACAATTTATGGAACACATTTTTTTAAAATAATTTTTTTAATTATCTATGGAAGAATAACCACATTACAAGTGAAGTCATACAGAAGTTGTTAAAGCGCTTCCGTATGTTTTCAAACTTGTATTATTGCCACCAGTTCACTACGGTCATAAGAAAGCGACCTCTGTATCTTTTTGTCTGTGTAGATTAACCAATTTTAAGCATGATCTCCTTTTCAAAATTAGATTATTTTGCCTGATATAAACAGCACAATTATGAATAATATACTAAACTTTAGTTGCGCTGTTCTGTAGTACCTAAGGTACTGACAGTTACGATATTTTACGAGCTATAGTAGTGTAGTGAAAAGTATCGTTCAAAACTCGAGTAAAAGTGTTTTGTATGTTCTCGACCATTTGAACATATGGTCTCGAACATGCAAAACCCCACTTTCCACTCTTGTTATGAAATATACTATTACAAGTTGTGCTACTTTTGGATGTTGAAATATGTTATTATTAAAAGAATAAAACTATTAACGATACAATTTCTACACTGAAAATTCAAAAACGTCTTTTTTCCGTTAGCATGAGCTTACTAAAATATATTTTATGTTTGTTATTAGAATAGATTTTACAAAAAATAAAATTCAATTGAGAATAAAATTCTTTGTGAACAAAAATGTCTTGATTTGTTCAAATTAAATAATTAGCTTTCAAACTCAACAAAATCATCAAAGCATGATTATTATTGTGGAAAATCCTAATATTTTAATAATGAATTGTAAGTCAAATTGAGGCTGGAAAAATGTTTTTAGTAAACACTTTAATACAAGTTCTATAATAGTCCTTTATTTATAATTTTTTTAACTTATTTAATATCCGTTTTATGAATAAAGAACTGTTTCTATTTATAAATTTCATAAATTTTATTATAAAAAAAATAATATCAATTATTGAAATTATTGTTTGAAAGTTGTATTGAAAGTAATTTCAATACAGCCTAAATTTCAATTAACCCATTATTTGTGTGTGAAGTGCTTTACAAAAATAATGTCATATAATCTAAGTAAGACTTATTCACATATTTTATAATAATAAATCAGTAATCTTATTTATTCGTTTGGTTCCTAAAAACTGTATCTAAAGTAAGTTCATGTTTTTTTGTTTTTTTTTTTTATATCTAACAATGCTTAAGGGCAAAGGAAAAAAACAGAATGTAATTAGAATATTTCTAATTAATTTTAGTACAATAGAGTTTTCCTACAAGGAGTAGATAATAATAATAATATCCAAATACATTATTATAATGCAAGAAATAAAACTAATATTATACCCACACATCATGGTTTAGTTTTTCATTCAAATTAAAACGATTTTAACAAATCTATGGTTAATTTAAGAAAATACTGTACTTAATGATGTTCAATATTCAATTGAAGACTTTTTACAATATGAAAAACATATCTCATAAAAAAGAAATAATAAAACTGAAGAAAGAAATAAAGTGAGATCCAATTAGTTTCATTTAAGAACTTGATACCTACAAAAATATGTTGAAATTATAATTAAAATGATGAAACTGAATTCTCTTGGTTTTAAAATATGTGTATATTTATTATTTATAATATTGAAAATAAACAAAAAACTATATTGAAAGTGCTATTTATATTTGAGATTATTTATATAGACCCAATATTAACAAAACAAGTTATGGTTCTTGGAATGTAGAAATTTTTTCATCGGTTGCAAAAATCGAAACATTCAACGTTGAGTAACAAGGAAACGGCAACTTTATTCAGAGAACATGTCACTCCCATCCACCCATACACGTACAGTGGTAATGACCCTCCCACCCACCCATACACGTACAATGTTTATGACCCTCCTACCCATCCATACACGTACAGTGGCAATACACGTACTGTATGTGTATGGGTGGGTGGGTGGGTCAGTACCACTGTACGTGTATGGGTGGGCGTATAAGTGGGTCATAGTTTCAAAATTTTATTTGGTATCTAAGTGGATTAATTTCTGATGCAAACAAAGCGCTTAGACCTACTTTGATTTGTGTACATCACACGGTGAGACATTCGGGGATTTGGCCACTATCAATATGGCGGGCCCGGCTTCAACTGATTCAACGATTTCTTTCTTCAGTTTTATTATTTCTTTTTTATGAGATATGTTTTTCATATTGTAAAAAGTCTTCAATTGAATATTGAACATCATTAAGTATATTTTCTTAAATTAACCATAGATTTGTTAAAATCGTTTTAATTTGAATGAAAAACTAAACCATGATGTGTGGGTATAATATTAGTTTTATTTCTTGCATTATAATAATGTATTTGGATATTATTATTATTATCTACTCCTTGTAGGAAAACTCTATTGTACTAAAATTAATTAGAAATATTCTAATTACATTCTGTTTTTTTCCTTTGCCCTTAAGCATTGTTAGATATAAAAAAAACAAAAAAAACATGAACTTACTTTAGATACAGTTTTTAGGAACCAAACGAATAAATAAAATTACTGATTTATTATTATAAAATATGTGAATAAGTCTTACTTAGATTATATGACATTATTTTTGTAAAGCACTTCACACACAAATAATGGGTTAATTGAAATTTAGGCTGTATTGAAATTACTTTCAATACAACTTTCAAACAATAATTTCAATAATTGATATTATTTTTTTATAATAAAATTTATGAAATTTATACGTTCAACGATACCCGGCTTCAAATGATTTTTCTATTACTTGCTCTGTGGTTGTAGGAAATTATCATGTAACTAGCTAGTAATTTATATTGTTAATGGTTAGTTAAAATTATCATGTAACTAGCTAGTAATTTATATTGTTAATGGTTAGTTAAAATTATCATGTAACTAGCTAGTAATTTATATTGTTAATGGTTAGTTAAAATTATCATGTAACTAGCTAGTAATTTATATTGTTAATGGTTAGTTAAAATTATCATGTAACTAGCTAGTAATTTATATTGTTAATGGTTAGTTAAAATTATCATGTAACTAGCTAGTAATTTATATTGTTAATGGTTAGTTAAAATTATCATGTAACTAGCTAGTAATTTATATTGTTAATGGTTAGTTAAAATTATTATATAACCAGCTAGTAATTTATATTGTTAATGGTTAGTTAAAATTATCATGTAACGAGCTAGTAATTTATATTTTTAATGGTTAGTTAAAATTATCATGTAACTAGCTAGTAATTTATATTGTTAATGGTTAGTTAAAATTATCATGTAACTAGCTAGTAATTTATATTGTTAATGGTTGGTTAAAATTATCATGTAACTAGCTAGTAATTTATATTTTTAATGGTTAGTTAAAATTATCATGTAACTAGCTAGTAATTTATATTGTTAATGGTTAGTTAAAATTATCATGTAACTAGCTAGTAATTTATATTGTTAATGGTTAGTTAAAATTATCATGTAACGAGCTAGTAATTTATATTTTTAATGGTTAGTTAAAATTATCATGTAACTAGCTAGTAATTTATATTGTTAATGGTTAGTTAAAATTATCATGTAACTAGCTAGTAATTTATATTGTTAATGGTTAGTTAAAATTATCATGTAACTAGCTAGTAATTTATATTGTTAATGGTTAGTTAAAATTATCATGTAACTAGCTAGTAATTTATATTGTTAATGGTTAGTTAAAATTATCATGTAACTAGCTAGTAATTTATATTGTTAATGGTTAGTTAAAATTATCATGTAACTAGCTAGTAATTTATATTGTTAATGGTTAGTTAAAATTATCATGTAACTAGCTAGTAATTTATATTGTTAATGGTTAGTTAAAATTATCATGTAACTAGCTAGTAATTTATATTGTTAATGGTTAGTTAAAATTATCATGTAACTAGCTAGTAATTTATATTGTTAATGGTTAGTTAAAATTATCATGTAACTAGCTAGTAATTTATATTGTTAATGGTTAGTTAAAATTATCATGTAACTAGCTAGTAATTTATATTGTTAATGGTTAGTTAAAATTATCATGTAACTAGCTAGTAATTTATATTGTTAATGGTTAGTTAAAATTATCATGTAACTAGCTAGTAATTTATATTGTTAATGGTTAGTTAAAATTATCATGTAACTAGCTAGTAATTTATATTGTTAATGGTTAGTTAAAAATACTAACAGGATTTCTGTGTTTTCATAGTACATTTTTATGTATAGTTTACATTTTATTTTATAAATTTATTTTTTTAGCCCATATATATACGATATTTGTTTTCGTCGTTTATATCAAATATCGCAGCGCAATATTATAATTTTATGTGTTGCTACTTCTATAATGTAATGTACACAGTTAGCAAACAATTTTGCTTGTTGGATATTCAAAGATAAATTATGAATGTAAGATAATATTGGTTAATTTAATAAATTTAGTTTCGTAACTGTAGGAAATGTATTTTCTCCATTTGGTTTCTGGTGGAATTTTAAGTCTTTTCATGAAAACCTATTAAATAATCCCACAAATTTTAAATTTTCATAAATGCATTTTCGTTTGTTACAAAATGTTTCGGAAACATGTTACAATAGAAAATTTATTTACTGTATTCCTAAAATGGCTATTAGTTAAGTTTCAAAAATTAAAAAAAATGCTAATATTACATAGGTAAGTTGTAGTAAGTTTAAAGTGTTTTACTTCAAACTTCTATCAAACGTCAAGTTGGCTTCACTAAAAAGGCATTAGGATTTTTCACAACAGTGAAAAATTAGGATTTCAAACCTTATTGATTTTCTTGGGTTTGAAATTCTAATAATGATTTAAATTTGATTAATTATCTTCTAACAAATTATGAAAGTTTTGGGCACAGTCAGTACACATTTAGGAATTTTAAAGTTTTGATTAAAATGATTTAAAAATTGATTAAAAAACATCGTGTTCTTTAAAATAATAGTTTTTAGTTTTTAGTTTATGAAAGTTGTAGAAGGAATAGTTACTGCCCTTAATTTGTTAAAATTAATATTTATTTTGATATTTAATAATTCTTTGTCGATCCATTATCAAACTATTTAACAATTTGTAAAAAAAATTGGGAAATGTATTAATGAAACATTTGTGAAATTATTTTATATGAAGTTTTGGAAACAAAATGTTCTGGAAAGGATTTTTGTTATATTTCAGTAGTCGCTTAGTTCTTATTTATAATAGTATTGATACAAAATAATAGCATTTTTAGTGTTGAAGAAAATAACTAATTTTATACAACAGTGGTGTACATAGATTTGCCTACCTGTAGCTGTAGCGAGCGGCAACTGAATGGGAGGCTGAGGGAGGAGAGATATTCCCACTTCCAACCCCTCTGTGACGTCACAGGAAGTAATACCATTTCCGTGGACAAGCATGGATGGACAGTTCCTCAATCGATTAAACTGGAAATATGTAGATCTTAATTACCTCCGTAACCCGATTCGTTAATCAGTTCACAATGTAAATATATACAGGATGGAAAAAAATATGGAAACGCTTTCACAAGTTTTGTATGACTTCACATGTAAATGTGAAATCTTGTACATCATCATGGTTACAAAGAACACATTTTTTGACCCCATTAGCAACATTTCATCTTTTCTGGGGGACGGCTCACGAGGAGTTGATCTTCATTGTAATCCTAGGTCGAGTATGGTATCAAATGAAAGGTATATTCAAGAGAAATAAATTGCCGCAAACCGAACTTCGAAATGTTTATCCTTTCTAGAGTAACGGTCATTTGAATTTCAAAATAACTAATTTAAGCAATATTATTTCTCCACTATTTAACTATTACAAGTAAATTATTCTGATAAAAAATGATACTTTATAGAACTAAATTAGTCAAAAATTTCAATTATTTTGAAAATTATCTATGGAAAAAATGTAAGTTGTTGTAAAAGCGTTTCCATAATTATTTTTCTTCCACCCTGTATAATCCAAAATGATATACTAAAACGTCACGGAATATCGGGGACCACTGAACGTGTTTTGATGAAATTTAGAAGGAAGTTAGATTTTTAATCATAAAGACCCACTAAGAAATTATTTCTCTAAATTCTTAAGGGGAAGAACAGCCCTCAACGTTACTTTTATTCCATAAGAGTAACATGAGCATTAATGTAATTTAATGATTTTTTTATAATTTAATACAAAAAACATAATCATAACACAACAGTTGGGCTAATTTGGTTTCCTTGTGAAATGTTCTTTCGGTCATTTCTACCAACTCTGTAAGATTGAATTACTTATCACCAACTGACTTATGGGAGTTTCTAGTTCTATGTAACGAAAAACAGGACAAAAAAGTAAATTATTTATTTATTTATTTTATTTTTATTTTTTTAATTCGTCTTTTACGCTGTTAAACTAAACGTAGGGACCTCTAGTTTGCATCATTGAATTTATATTTTTATTCCCTTTAAAATGAGGGGTCACTTGATAAGGGTTTACATTTGAAAATTTTTAGTTTCCCCCCCTCTGACCCAATTTATAAAAGAGGGCAAAATATTTAGCAACTTGACAAATTAAAAATATATGTTATAATAATAATAAAAATCCTTTACTGTCGTAAAACTGTGGTACAGCATTGACAACGTCATTTTAAAGCTAAATGCCAAGTCGGTACTAATACTACCTTAATATAAGTACATTTAAAATAAATTTAGGGCAGGCATTTATAATTACAAGCACAACAACAGAACCTAATATGTATATACATTAATATTAGTTTTACAACAAAGTTTAAATAATAAAATAATACTAGGAATGATACATTTAAAAATAGGCAAATATAATATAATAGATATGGTCAAAGTCTCACGTTGATATCTCAACCCGTTTAAATTAATTCCAAGTGTGTCAGGACTTAAAACTCACGCTGTAAAATTTGTAGTGACAGTAGTTAGTATAATTTTGGAAAATAACTTTTCAAACAGTTTAAAGCGTGTTTAATTGTTTAAATATCACTTCTGATTTTAGATTGTTTTCGCGAGGATAAAACTAGAAATATTATTTCATAAATCTGTTATTTATTGATTACTGTTATATAATCAAAACAAATTAGTAATTTAAAAAAAATATGAATAATTTGGATGACAGAAGAAATTATAACCAATCGATGTAATTTATTTTTAAGTATGGCATGAATTTGTTATGTACTTATCCTAAATGAAACTACATTAGTCTATTGTTTTACAATAAAATGTAAAATTATATCTGTCTTACCAACAATATATTTCAATAGTTAAGATGAATATAAAAGTACCCAAGCGAAAATGTAAAAAACTCGGAATTTTGAAATCTTGGGTTACCAACGAAATTGACCCAGAAGATAAGTGCACTAAACTATACAAAATTAAAATTTTGTCCAACATTTTAAGAATAATCGAATATAAATTATTTTAGTGGGTGAGTCTTTGTTCTCTCTATCACTTTTTTCTGTCGATCAAAACAAATTTGTTTGACGTGCTTGCTATGTAATACTAGTACCCTACAGTACTAAGGAATTTGTATTATTCTTACGCATATTAGTGAAATCTGATTTTTATACAGGGTGTTACAAAAAGCTTAGGCTGGCTATGTGACATTTTCAGATTCTATGTGTGATTCTGAGCTAAAAAGAAAGAATAGCTTTTTTTCAATTCCGCTTTGTTTATCAGCTAAACGCCATTTTTTCTCTAATAAAACAGTTTATATCTTTATTGTTATCTTTACGATTGTTACAAAACTTGGTAAACGAGTTCATATTACAAGGTAGTATTTTGTTAAAAAATATGTTTATCTTTTTTATTTTCAAAATGACAGCCATTTTATTTTTATTTTAACTTTGGAAAGGGAAATTTGTTTGAAAACTTTTTTGTGTGAAAGACAATTTTATAAAACCAGCGTTTTTTTTAAGTATTTTTTAAACTTAAAATAAAATGGCCGCCATTTTGAAAATAAAAAAGATAATTTAAACATATTTTTTATAAAATACTACCTTTTAATGTGAATCTGTTTACCGAGTTTTATAACAATCGTAAAGAAAACAACAAAGATATAAACTGTTTTATGAAAGAAAAATATGGAGTTTATCTGATAAACAAAGCGGAAATTAAAAATAGATTATTCTTCGTTTTTAGCTTAGCATCACACATAGAATCTGAAAATGCCAGCGCAACCTTTTTGTAACACTCTGTATAGGACCCAAGTACCTAAAAATAAAGCAGATTTCATTTCTCTGCGAAGTTCAATGGTGAACAACAGGTTGCCTGTTGTATTAAATCTTGTGAAGTGGAGTGAGTACTTAAAATCAGACGTAAAAAGCGTATAAATGCTATTGATAAATCGTGTAGTATTTAGTAATTAGGAAAATGTCAAAAATTTATTGTAAAAATAATTAACATCAAAAAGACTCGATAATTTCGAATTAATTGGGGCAGCGGCAAACCTTATGTTGCCTTTCACACCCTTCTCGTGATTATTATGAGTATAGACCAACACAATAGCACCTTTACCTTTGTCGTCATCCGTAGACCCTCTTCACGTGGACCTATCTTCTTACAACTAAATTGAAGGCAGCAGTACCTCCAGCCGTTCAGGGATTGCAGAAATCTCATTTGTAGGAAAGAATGGAATATAATGGATTCTCTTTCTTGGAAAGAAAATCAGGAAACTCGTAGTATCGATTTTCAATAAGATATTTATTTTTCAATTCAATTTTAAATGTATGAGTCCTATCTTTCATAAGTTTCAAGTTTTCAGGAATTTTCGAAAATAATTTTAACCCAATGTTTATGTTTTATGAATGGCTTATGTTCATACATTTTTTATCTATGTTCGACAGAAGGAGTGAGATGCCTGTTTCTAGTGTTGTATTTATGAGTGTATGCCGGGAACAACTTAAGGTTACATACATGAACAATGCGCCATTATATTAATGACGAATATCATACCACACATAACTTTACATACACATCTCAGGCACAATAGAATGGGAATATTTTACAATTGGTGAATAAGAGATGTAAATACGTACTTTTTGCGATTGAAGACGATGATACAAGCAATCAGATTTTCCATTCTGCTGTATTTTAGTTTTCATTTTTTTTTTTTTTTTTTTTTTTTTTTTTTTTATTCAGTGATTGCTTTGAGTTGGAATTTTCTATATTTTACTCAGCATTTAAATCTAAATGTTTTAGATTTAACTTTATTTGTACTGTAATTAATACTAGTGAACATCCCCGCTCCCTTCGTCATCTAGCCCTATCAGTCACTATGGTTGTGTCAACTCGGCCTCGGTAGTTACGTTTCACTTGCTGTGCTCGTCCTATGACTTATGACTACAACTGTTAGTAGACCAACTGAAGCGAGTAAACCGTTCTCTGTACATTTGTGTACAGTAGTTCACTACACTTGTGTACTACCAGACAACAGTTCTATATTTTTTAATGCACATATTTATTATTTTTTAATTTAACGCTTAGTTTTTAAACTAATACCATGAATACAACAAATAACCAATGACGCAGTTTTACACCAATATAAACACAAACAAACGTTATATGTATTAATTAAAACACTGTAGCGGGAGAAAATCGTTGAATCTTTTAGGACCAGAGGGATGGAGCCCAGGTATTTTTTTACGTTTTCCCACGGTCCTTATCATTTAAGCTTAAATATGAATCTATTCACGCTATCTCATCTTCTTACCAGCTGTATCTCATTTGGGATCTAGCCAATGGCTTTGGTCCCTTGCATTTGATGTTATCGCAAGATAACGGCGTCTAGCAACATCTAGCGTGGCTGTTCATTGGATGGGTGACCGTCTAAGCTATTCAATACTTGCACTGCATACCATCTTCCCGTTAAATAGTGGAGATTCGTTAGTCACCTTTGAGACGTTGGGCCCTAGTTTAAGTGTTAGATAGGGCTTCTTAGTCCTTAACTCAGTTGATAAAATAAGACACCCACTAACTTGTTTTTATCTTGTTGCTAGCTACAGAATTTCGTGAAGACCGATGCACTTAAGATATTAAATATATAGAAGATGTATGTTGTATTGCGTTTTCCTTTCCAAGTTTCCTCTCAGTTTATGGCGTGGCCTTAAAAAGATCAATTGCCTTTATCAGACCTTATGGACATGGTTTATTCATTGCCAAGAATCGTGATGAAAGTCAAATGACCTTAAAAGTCCAAGTGGCGTGGGTTTGTTATCTGGTCGGTTAAAGTGGCGGGAAGAGTTCTTGGGAAACAGCAGCGCCACATTACCGCCGCATCTAAATCTCCTCCTCAAACACCCCCCGACCACCCCCTACGGCAAACACCATCTGATGGCAAACACTCGGCACTCGCCCATTGACTGAACCACTCGTCCGGTGCCTCTCTCATTCATAAACAACCAAGAATCTATAAATTTAATTCCGCAAGCGAATCAGTACCCACGGATTTTTTCGAGCTAGGAAGAGTATAAGCATTGAGTATATAAATCTACAATATATAAACTATCTAATAGGAATATTTGTGGCAGTAATTGTTAGTTAATGAGGCCCGCAACCACAGCTGGTTTAAACTGCATTACATTTACATTGAACTACACTAGCGCTCCACAATGGACCACAAAAACAGCTCCAGATATTTTAAGACTCAAAATTTAACATTGGATGGGAAATCTATTTGTGTATAAAATCATTGGTATAAGATAGGTTGATTGCATTTTAAAGCCAATGAGTACGAAAAAATATCAGATATGTAAAATATATCTGGGCTCCACTCCACTGACCCTAAAATCCAACGAATTTATATCATAAGAGTTGGATCTTTTAGGTTTTAGTTCAATTCACATGTTTGGGACCGTTCCCATTTTTTTTGTCATGCATCTGGAAGATAATCCAGCGGCATGAAGCAGGGTACATCAGCATTGATAATGATTTTTTGCCAAGGAAAGAAAACTTTGAAAAATGCATATTTATTAAAAGGGGGAAATGTCCCAAATGAATTAGAAAGATAAATACGATGTATGGAAGGCAGGCATGAGAAAGTGAACCAGTAGATGGACAGAAAAAGAAGTGAACAATTATGGAGGGTCATCTAGAAGAACCCTAGGACTAGGGGCACTATCTGTGGAGGTCCTACACTGGTGACCAACAACCTGACGTGGTTCCACTCTGCTACATCATACATCTTTCTCGCCAGGGAGCGTACGAAACTGACTGCTTGGAAACTCTCCATTTGCTGGTGTAAACGTTGCGTATTTGTATAGTGTAGATAAAAACCCATTACATTTTATTTTATCATAAGCAGCAGCTGTAAAAAAAAGGTTAAAATAAAAATCCATACTAATTATATTTTATAGTAATATCTTGAAATAATGAAATAATGAAAATTTATTCCTTTAAAAAAGTAAAACACAAAAACAATGACAATGTAGGAATAGAAAGTTGACCACAGTATCCAGTATTTGTGGCCAACGTTAATTCTAAAAAAGCACAATACAAACAATTTAATTGTGAGTCCAGCAGCAAAATAAAAAACTCGCACTCCGTGGCGCCTGTGTTGAAGCAAAGAACCAAAAAACATAGTAATAAAAATTATAACATAATAACATTAATTTAAAAAGGAAAAATTACAATTAGTAATTAAAGTTCTTACTTTAATAATTAATATCATATAGGCCTACTTGCTTAAATAGTATATCCTATAAGACTCCTTCCAAAGTATATACAAATAAACAACTAGAGTAGGCAGGTAGTAAACTTAAAAGATATATATCTAATTAATTAATTATGCAAGAGTAGCATTTAGAAAGGACACGTCATCATTAGAAAATAGCCAATGTTTTGTTTGATTTAAAAACGAATTTAAGTTAGAACAAGATTTAATATAACGTGGCAATTGATTAAAATACTTAGGAGCAACATACTGAAAAGACTGTTTAAAATTAGATTTATTGACTTTAGGTAACCTAAATATTCTTTGGAAATTACTTCTTGTTTGGTAAGACAGGTTTTCTGTACCAGTGTTGCCACTTCTAATATAAAATAACTTTAAGACTTTGTACACAAATAAGTGGTTAATGGGTAATATTTTCAGATGACAAAACAAAGGGTAGGAGCTCTCTCTTTTGCGACAGTTGAGTATTATTCTTACAATATGTTTTTGGGATACTCTGAGTTTTTCCAAATAGTTTTTGTAAGTTCCCCCCCAGCATTGTATACCGTATTGTAACCTGGAATCTATTAGAGCAAAGTAAAGCATTCGTAATAGACTGGGTTCACAAAAATTCTTCAAAAAATAAAAGGTTCTGATCGAAAGTTTGATTTTCTTATGTAATAATGAAATGTGGGGTTGCCAATTTAGATTTTCGTCTAAGTTAAGACCCAGGTACTTAAAACAATTATTTTTTTCTATTACTTCACATTTGCAACGTATTGACGCACAACTCAAGTTGTGAAATATTAACTCTGCAGGAAATTCAAAACTATTAACTAAACTAAAATTTACATATCTTGTTTTTTTAACATTAATTATCATTTTGTTCTCACAACACCATACTCTTAATAGTTCTAAATCTTTATTTATATTCTCCCAGATATCATTAATATTTTTCTCTGAATAAAAAAAAGCAATATCTTAATACTCATGCAAGTTTATAGTGTGAAATGTCAAACACTACCCCAATAAAGAGGTTATTATTATTATGTGATGATGTTACAATTATTTTATATGGTCAGATAATTCAAGTCCGTCTGCTATTTAGTGATAATGCTGAGCGATATTATGTACAGTGACGGGACAGATGGGGTCAAAGCTATCTGATTGAATGGTGCCGACAGCTGCTCGTGGCTGGGCTGTTCTCACCATACGGTCTGTCATTTTAGTTTAATATAGTTCTCGTCATCCTGGCTGTAGACGTGATTACATAGATGAAAACGTAGTATTTTGTAGGTTGTTTACTATGTTTGTCTATATATTTAATTACGTAAGTGAATCGGTCCCCAAGAAATTTTATGAGGTAAGAAGATAGTTTGGTTAGATTTTTGTAGAGCTTAAAGGCCAGGGAAGGAGGGGAAATATCAAAAATGAAAAAAGGATTCCAACCCACTGGCTCAATAAGATCCAATGATTTCCTATCACTACATTAATTTTACTTATACATATAACAACTGTTTATGTTTTTAATGTTTATACTAGTGTATAAATGTTTGTAAAATCTGCCACAGTTCGTGAGTTGTTACTCTTAAGTACTTATCACTTAACTGTTACTTACACTTCAGACTGAAGACTTACAATGCCACTGACATCGACTGTAGACTGCCACTCTGAACAGTCAGCCGAAGGGTGTCTTTTTATAGGCACTTCTGCAATCTAGAAGGTTCCGAATTTATAAATATAAAGTAGCCTAAGTCTTATTAATCTACCGAAATTGGGCGATATGCATTGCCGGTGTGGTGGCTCAGTGGCTAAGGTTTCGGACTGCGGATTTCAAGTTTCAAAGTTCGAATCCCCAACTAAGCTGATGGTATGTACTTCACTCTTGGAATAAAGTTCACGCACAGGCCTGCAGGCCCATGTGAACTGGTGAGTAAGTCTCGACAAAAATAAAATGACGACTTTAATGAGAGTGAGAGTTTCGTCGAGATATATTTATAGTAGTTACTGAGTTGATGGTTTATTACATAAAAACTGGATGGATTATAGTTATTATTAGAAATGTATGTCATGTTTTACAAATTTGTAACTCAAATTATTCCCTTAATTATAACAACTTCTTAATATTCTTAAAATGCTTCTTCGTTGCTGTATTTTAGTCTTCTCTAACAAAGTAGTAACCATTGACATTTGATCAATTTTCCCAACAAACTTTTTATGACTTAACGTCCACCAATTGGCTATTTCAGTCCTAAGACAGAGGTCGGATCCATGTGATTGAGAGTGGCGTCTCCAGGCAAACAAAAGAGGCTCCAGAGTAGATCCCTGCGGTATTCATTGTTTCTTATTTCAAAGGCTACTAATATTTTTAAAAGCATAAGGTTTCATTCGAGTTATTTTTAGCACCAACACCTTTTCACGGTCTGTTTACAAAAATATCACTGAATTTAAATATGTTTGCTGTAATTTAAATAGATAAAAGTCAAACTGATAGTGATTATCAAAAAATTTAGAGTTAATTTTCGACTAATATATTTTATAATTCGATTCTTTACGTTTTTAGATGTTAGACGTTTTCTTTACCTCTTAATCATTTCATTCATTCCTCTTGTAAAAGCGAGAAACCTATCTATACTTACGGTCATTCAGCAAATCAAATATTGAAATCATTCGACGTTTTCAATAAAAGACTCAAAGAATTATCATCGACGCGCCATGGTTCGTATCAAGTTCGGAAACCAGCTTGGGGACAAAGTATTGTGGAGATATAGGCGATAGGTTCTGATCTCAGTCGTTTTAATACGGACACGGCGTCCGCTCAATGGTTGACATCGACTTGTACACAAATAGAGAAGTTTATCCATGTGTTTGTTGGTAGTAAGCGTCGAGATATTGTATAGGTATGATTACTAGGCTTTCGTTAGCTGAAAATCAGACAAATATTATATAGTTCGGATTCCACATAAAGCTATAAGTCCCTTAGTTGCCTTTACTATTGGGCCCTTTCCAAAGAATAGTCAGTCTTAGTAACAAGACTACACACGTCATTGTAATTATTTAAATTCACCTTAAACTAAGCTCAATATGTGCTGTCATCTCATATTTGAATAATCTAAGTAAAATAATTTAAAATTTCTATATATTCTAACAGTTAAAGAAGAAATTAAACATATCATTTCGTGAAATCAATAAAGATTAAAATAATTAACAAGGCTGAAAAAGGCAACAATATTGGATCTTTAGTTTAGATTTTGAATGCCATTAGTATGTGCTATTAAAGTTTTTTTTTTCAAAAGATTCTTTACTTAACTATCAGTTTTGATGATCTGAACACTAAGTAAATTTTATAATTGTAGTACAAGTATTATTTTGACTTTAGTTGTATGTTAACTATTGTTAACACCAACAAATTACTATCCAGATGTACATTACAAGTTCAACATATTTAGGTAGTCGAAGTCCAATAAGTTCATGGCTGGGTGTTTGGGATAATTTTGTAGATAAACAATTAACATTTACTGTATCTAACAATTTCCTGACGTTGGTTTGTTAATGTCCCGGTGAAGAGTTTTATTTCACATATACTAAGGTGCTCTAACAATATTTTTTATCAATTTAGACTGGTAGTATCCGACCCATGGTCAATGGCCTTGGGCCGTTAACCTTGGACTATTAACCTTGGTCCATTAACCTTGGGCAATTAACCTTGAGTCATTAACCTTGAGTCATTAACCTTGAGTCATTGAGTCATTAACCTTGAGGAATTAACCTTGGGCCATCAACCTTGAGTCATTAACCTTGAGCCATTAACCTTGGGTCATTACTTTACTTCATTTACACGGCGGACATCCCAGTAAACGACGCCACTACTACCACAGCTACTTTTGCTGATGGCACAGCAATTTTATCATTACATGAGGACCCCATAGGTGCATCTCAATACTTACAAGACAGTCTTAACAATATTTAAAGGTGGCTGCATAAATGGAGGATCAAGGCGAATGAAACCAAATCCAGCCATATCACATTTACCCTAAGACATGGACACTCTCCCCCTGTATCACTCAACAATGTCCCTTTACCTCAAGTAGATTCTGTAACATATTTAGGTATACATTTTGATAAGATATTGACTTGGAGAACACATATATTGACCCACTCGCCCGCCCATACACGTACAGTGGCATTGATCCACCCACCCGCCCATACACGTACAGTGGCATTGACCAACCTCCCCGCCCATACACGTACAGTGGCATTGACGTTACACGTACAATGGCATTGACCCACCCGCCATACACGTCCATACACGTACAGTGGCATTGTTGAAGACTGCAACTAAATTCGAAAGCCAAAAAAACTGTCATGGCTTCTGAACTACAAATCATAACTTAGTAAACCTAACAAAATTCTTCTTTATAAAATGACATTAATACCTATTTGTACATATAGTTTGTAGCTTTGGGGACGAGTAGAGAATCAAGTATTGAAATTATTCAACGTTTTCAGTCGAAGACTTTAAGAACAATTATTGGTGCTCATGGTTCGTTTCAAACAGAACTATACACAATGACCTTCAGATTTTGACAGTGAAAGAGGAGATCAAGCGGATTAGTTCAAACTATCAAGAAAAGTTAAACCATCATCAAAATTACCTTGTACTTAATTTGCTTGATAACTCTCATGAGGTCGTAAGGTTGGATCGAGCAACGGTATTGAGCCTGCCGTACAGATTTTAACTTTGAAACATACTCATTCAATGACTTTTTTGGTGCACTATTTCTGAATAGTCACCTACTCACGTGCTTGTAGAAACACCATATTTTTTACTTATTGCTATGTTCAATTTAATAGATTTTAAATAAAATAGAGTTTAAAAAAAGTTAGTTTGTTTTCAAATTTAAAAAAGTTTTCTCTTGGACCAGATGTGGAGATTTCCAAGTTTATCAATATGCCTCACTACTGTCGGCATATCAATTATGTGTATCCGAGTTTGAAGGTTTATTAACATCCGAGTTTTATTAACATCATAGTAGACCTATGAAAAATGCAATCACGCCATTGTTTTCCTCGTTTAATTTTACATTAAGAGGTATGCATTTTTAAAGTTTATTGTACGTTTTAATGTTTTTTTCCTGGTTTGAACAAAAAAAAAGGTACCGGAATTTTTAACTATTTTTTATTTTGCATCAATTTACACTTTTATTACTCAAAATACCATTAATTTACTATATTTTATTTTAATATTCGGTTGATAGGAATGTTTTCTATGAATTTTAACTTATCTAGAAAAAAGACTCTTATCAATTTTTTGAAACAACGTTTTCTTGCCTTTTAGAGGTCGTAAAATTAATGTCTTTATCATGTTGTAATCCTTATTTATTAATATGGATACGACAAATTACTCTTATTTCTATAAGTAAACTCGGTGATTT
>JAQJVL010008421.1:0-19799 GCA_035578905.1 Stictocephala bisonia
AAAGTATATACTTAAAATGCTATTTCGAAGTTGTTTTAATTTATGCCAAACTTATTTTCGATTACAGAACTTAGGTATTCTTCTATATTTAAACCCTAAAAACACCCCCCAAACTGCTAAAAACAATACTTCTAGGACGTTAAAATAGCAACAATTTTCCGGGGGAGGACCCCCCCGACCCCCCGCCTTACTGGGGGGTATTCCATACTCCCCAGACCCCCCGGCAGGTTCGCCCCCCCCCCAATTCACTGCTCTGGATCCGTGCCTGGCACAAATGTTCCTATTACTGTACAAGATATTTGTATTGTAGATGATATAATCAAAAATAGGAGTATGTGTTGTTATGCCCTTAAATTACTATCATATTCATATTCTTAACTATATTATGTGTTATCAAGTGTATAGAGAAATTAAGTAAGCCATAAATTATAAAATAATAATCACTTACTTCATGTTCAATAAAAACAGTCAGGGCTATGAACAATTCCTCCATTACTTTAATATTCATGAACAAAGAAAAATGTAATGAGACTTAGGTGTTGACATTTTAGGTGTCAAATACTTTTATTAAGTTCCTTTAAGTAGTATAATATGGGGCATCCAGGACAGTGTGACGTCACGTCAGACCGCTACCAGGACAGGGTCAAAGGTCACCGCTAATCTGTTATCAGCCACGTGTTGACCTTGAGGTCAAGTTTACTATTGTTTACAACTGTTATCAGCCACGTGGTGACCTTGAAGGTCAGTTGGGCTAGGTCAGTGTTGTTTTGGTGTGACGTCACGCCGTTTTCGCGCTCTTTCGTCAGCTGAACTGTTTTTTCCAACAACAGTGTTACCAACTCACGCGATGCAGAAAGAAAATATCTCAGTGCTGCCAACTCACACGATTTATTACATTATACTATAATAAATACTGTATAGATTATTTAAAAAATTATTTCCATATATTAAATACAAACGCGCGTCGTTTTTTCGGTGTTACAGTAATATTAACTTAAAATGTGATTTGTTGTTCTAGCAGACTGAGTTGTTAGTCGTTCTTTATACTTACACCATGGCACACCGTGCTCCTGCTCAGGGTCAATCAAATCAAGATCAAAACAACAGTCGACGTCCGATAACCGATCCAACAATAACAGCTTATCAAACATATTACGAGAGAATATTTAGAGAAGGAAGAAAACCTGAACAAAGCAAATTTATTTCTTCTAGTACGTGGACAATTGGTGACATTAGATGGTATAGGAATCAAACTCATGTCGGACATGGAGGTGAACATGTGCAAGATCCAAATGTATCATCAACACCATTGCCAAGAACAAGAAACAGAACGTCTGATTTAATAGAAAATTGGTCAAGACGTTTGGCGGGAGATACTTAAAGAGTATATAAATTATAGTAGTCGTTCAGACACGTGTTCAATTGACGTCATTTTTACTGGTATAAATACATCAAGATTTCAAGGCTGAATCAGTATTCGTGAGTTGTTTGTGTACAAAATGGTGATGAAGAAGAGAAGATCTCGGTTTGTCGGAAAAAAGCGGAATACGTACTTAGAAGATCATATACGAACATTACCATTAGAATTAAAATATAATATTTTAGTAAATTTACCATTTTACAAAGTGCGTTTCATTGAAGATGATTATTTTTGGTATTTATATTGTAAAAAGAATAATGTGAAGTGGCATCCTTCTAAAAAAACATGGAAAGATGCATACTATACATACTACCGTGATTTTACACGGAAAGAAATGTGGAATTCTATGTTAAATGAATTGAGACATGTTTATCCTGATATTTCTGACTTAATTGATGATGAATTTTTGAAACGATTTTTAAACTATAAATAGTAATTGGGTTGTGTATAACGGATCAGTTCATTAATTGACTTCAACCGTTAAGGTGTTCAGCAGGTATGGAGTATGCTTATAGTAAGACTTTGATATTAACTAATAATTTAAAAGTAATACTCAGTAATTGGCAAACAAATACAAATATTTTTATTGTAAAAAAGAATAGTGATAATAAACCTGATAGTTTTGTTCATTTTAATTATGATGATTGGACAGAATTCAAAAAAAGGATTTAACGCAATTGATGAAGAATTTTGGAAACGATTTAAGTATCAATATTCTACTTAATTCAGAACTCAGTCTTATCTTAGACACCGTCACAACAACATGGAAACTCACAAGATCTATTCACATGATGATGATGGAAATCTTCAATACGAAACTTTATTTACAATAATAGGAAATAGATTACGTGCTTTAGTCAGAAACAATTCCGATAAGACATATGTTATGATACATAGTGACCGTGAAGTAATAAAATTGAATTCGGACCAATGGTTGCAATTTATAAGTTGTTTGCCAGCGATAAATAACGAGTTTAATTCTAGATTCAACAGTAAGGCTAAAGATGAAGCTTCCATTCAATCTTAAATTAGAGTTGTTATTCGATCTTCCTTTGGAGACCGTCAGTTGTATTGAGTGCGAATATTTTTGGTTTTTATATTGTAAGAAGGAAAGTGTTAATAAAGAAGCATTTCTACCATTTATTTCATGGAAGAATACGTATATGAAATACTATAGTGATAAATCATTATTCGTTAACCTGGGATACAGACTACAACTTTTGAAACAATGAAGAAAGTTCAATTTTCTGATACTGTAAAAGTTTATAATTTACCCGAAGAGGATCGAAAACCTGATACTAGATGGCTTATTGATATGTTTCGTGTTAGTGAAAAATTGAAACTTCTTAATATGAAAACTGAAAAATCAGCCTGCAGTGTATATAAGTCAACATCTAATGATAAAAATTATAATAAATAATAATTAGACTATAATTTGCGACTTAGTTTATTTTTTCACCCATGTTAAAAAGTAAAGATTACATCATTACAACCTTTGAACTGATGAATCATCGATTTACGTCACTAATGACGACTATAAATAGAAGAAGCAGTGAATCATCATGATTAGTATTGACCCCAGCCACAAGGTTATCAGTTGTGACGCAGCATTATAAAGGTAATTATGAATTATAAATATAGTAAAAAAACTTTTATACTTACACATTAAGTACTTAAATTTTATTCAATTAGATCTTGATGGTTATTTAAGAAAATGCTTTTTTAGCAATTGAAGAATTTAAAAAAAAGATTAAATTATTAGTATTCTAACTTATAATCTGTTTCTGTACAGATATGGAGTTCATTTTGGACTTTCAAGGATTTAAAAACCAAGACAACAAGTTTATTGTAAAGGAGTTGGCTGTCATATCCACTGATGAGCAAGTCTATGAACTACAACTGTTTCAACCACCTTGTCACTTTAACAAGTTACCAGAAAATGTTCAAAAGCAAGTTGTGTGGTTGGAGAAGTACTTCCATGGACTCTATTGGGGTTCAGGGTTTAGAGAATATAATCAACTAAAAGATGTACTTAGAGGTTGTAATATTTCCGGTAATGTGTATGTTAAAGGATATGAGAAGAAACAATTTGTAACTGACCTTTTGTCAGAGTTTAAAGTTAATGTAATTAATTTAGAAGATTTAGGATGTCCTAGTTTAAGTGTTATTAGAAATCAAACTCAGACTAGTGCTATGAAAAAATGTACCTTCAATCATGATCCTTTAAACTGTGCATATATTAATGTTCATTTACTACTTCAATGGATTAAACTTGAGAAATTAGTTGAGGATAGGTTAAAAACTGTAAATCTCGCTATTGGAGAATGCTATCGTAGAGGATATAAAAATTTACAACCTGAATTGATAAAATATTTACCTAAAAGTTTTATAATTAATCATACCGAAGATTTAGAATTGATATATGATAGACTTCCCAACAGTTTGAGAAATGATCCGGAAATATTAAGCAATTTAAGATGTACAGATCATTTCCATTTTGGGCTTAAATCTTTTCAAGATACATTTGATGGACCTAACCCGAAAAGGAAGAATTGTTATTTTTGTACACCCCCACCACAGCCACAGTCTAAAGTAAACTGATCATTACGATCTTGACCATTATGAGTTGAACAGTCGGCATGAGTCCTACTTGTTATTGTGCTAATAGTAGTAGTAGTAGTGGTGGTGATATTAATAGTGAAGACGAGGTATGTTGTTCTATTTTTAATTGTACAAAGAAAGACTTGATCAAATCTGGATTTTACTGTACTAAACTTTTTGATAAAATTGTATGCTGTGGTTGTGGTTGGCAATCCGATGATGTTAAGTTAACCATAAGACATGTGAATTTTTTACATAAGCTAGAAAATCCTGACTGTTCAATGTCTAAAAATATGTCGGGAGACTTTTGTAACTATAGTAAATATAAAAAATCTGTTAAGAACACCGAGGACAATATGCTGGAAACATTCTTCAGATGGCCAAAGATGTATCCTAACATTCAAGATATGGTAGATGCAGGCTTCTACTATACTGGTGCTGGAGACGCTGTCAGTTGTATTGAATGCGGTGTCGTTCTAGAAGATTGGAGTCCGGAGGATAATCCGAAAGAAGAACATTTAAAAGCATCACCTTTTTGTGAACTCATTAAAATGTAAATATATATATATATATGTTTGTATCTTAAACATTTGTTTCATTTTGCTACCACCTATTCACCTGGTAACAATGAACAATGTAAGAGAAGGTATTGCAAAAGAATTACATAGACAGGCAAGACGTTACTATCCTACACGTTATGTAGAACTTAAAGGAATCAACGACTTATATCAAGCAGATTTAGTCGAAATGATTCCTTTTTCAAAATCTAACAAAGGTTTTAAATATATTATGACTGTAATTAATTGTTTTAGTAAATTTGCTTTTGCAGTACCAATAAAGTCGAAAAGTGCTAATGATATTGTATTCGCACTTGAACCTATATTGAAAAAAACATCCTATGAAACATTTTCATACGGATCAAGGTACAGAATGGTTTAATTCTAAGGTTAAGTTATTGTTAAACAAATATAATATCAATCATTATTTTACTTTTTCTGATAAAAAAGCTTCAATTGTTGAAAGATTCAATCGAACTTTAAAAAGTAACATGTGGAGACACTTTAGTCAGCAGGGTAATTACAAGTGGTTGGATTTACTAGCAAAATTATTGAAAACCTATAATAATACCATTCATCGAACTATTGGTGTTAAGCCTGTTCAGGTTAATATTGGAAATGAACAAGAAATATTATTAAAAATAGTTAAAAATAGAAAGAAATATCATAGTCATTCCAAAAAATTTGATACTGGTGATCGAGTTAGAATAAGTAGATTAACTAAACAATTCAATAAAGGTTATTGGCCTAGATGGAGTAATGAGATTTACACAGTTTGGAAAATACAACCGACTACACCAGTTACGTACATACTAAGAGACGACAAAGGTGATGTAATAAAAGGTGGGTTTTATCAAGAAGAGTTAAGTAAAACGCGTTTTGGTGATACTTACTTGATTGAAAAAGTTATAAAGAGAAAAGGCGATAGATTGTTAGTGCGTTGGTTGGGTTTTGATAAATCACATGACTCCTGGATTGATAAAAAGGATTTACGATAGTAATGAAGTTTCTTAAACAGTCTGTAACACTGCCAATCGTCAATTTAGACATGTTAGTTGATAAGAAGAAAGAGAAGAGTATGAAAAGACACGGACATTTATTACCAAACACAATCAGATGTTTAATAGTAGGTCCATCAAATTGTGGGAAAACCAATTTACTTTTAAACTTATTATTCTCACCTAAAGGTTTGTTTTTTAACAATGTATACATTTTTTCAAAATCACTGTATCAAAAGAAGTATACATTCCTCGAGTGTGTACTGTCAAATTTAGACGGAATAGGATATCATCCTTATTCAGACAACGATGAAGTACCTCATCCAAGTGAGATTGAGGCAAATTCTGTAATGATATTTGATGATATCGCTTGTGGCAAACAGAATAATATTAAAAACTATTTTTCGATGGGACGTCATAACAATATTGACACTTTTTACGTGTGTCAAACTTACAGTTTTATACCCAAACAGTTGGTTAGAGACAATGCGAATCTTTTAGTTATATTTAAACAAGATGATCGCAATTTGAATCACATATATCAAGACCATGTCAGTCCTGATATGAGTTTTAGTCAGTTCAAGCATATGTGTTCAAAGATTTGGGATATGTCAAAAAATGGGTTTGTTGTAATAGACAAGGATAGTGATATAAACAAAGGTCGGTATCGTAGAGGATTTGATATCTTTGTAAGATTATAAGTGTGGTAGTGGGGGTTATTTAACGTTCCATATTTTTTTTCTTTCAACCATTTATATTGTACTCATCATCCGAGTTAGACACACATAATGTCATCGTCCTCTTCCACACTTTCTATTGACGAGGTTTTAGCCAATAAAAGTAAAGAGGAGGTTATAAAGGAAATTACTCAAATAAGAAAAAATATTAAGCAAAAACATAGATCTATGAAGAGGGAAATGTTGGATAGTGAAGAGATGTGGGAAAAACAGTTAAAACCCATTGCTGAGCCACTTAAAAAAATTGCAGAAGAAGGAGAAAAGTTACAACAGCAACAACAACAACAACAACAACAAGTTCAAGAAGAAATAACAGAACAAGGAATTAATAAACTTAAAAGAAAAGGTCAGTTGGAGGATTTTGAAACACCTGTAAAACGTTACATACGTGCACCTCCACAAGGAGTGAAAAGAAAACAACGTCTGCATGAGGAAAATACTGAAGATACGCTTCCGACTTCAAAACGGTTCGCTATACCCGGATTCAACATGGATCAACAAGATGGTGAAAATGTTGATGATGACATTATGGAGCCAGATTCAAGTCCACGACAACAACATGAGGAAGAGGAAGATATGATGGTTGAAGAAACGTACGTTTCACCGGCTGTGGTATCGGGTAAAGACTTTTTGAAAACACCGCAAGGTAAAAATTTAGCTAGGGAATACGTACTACGTGAGTTTAAGGGAAGACTAGCAAAGGAATACTTTTTAAAATTACTTAAAGGTGGTAAAGAAGTAGATCATAATTATGGCATAAGAGTCGAAGGTGAACAATGGATGATTGGTGATAAGCCATTAGAAATCGATATAGATGATTTTATAATAAATGGTAAAAGATATGAGGGTACACGTGGTTTATACGAACTTTTATTTATGAATATACCTAATCCTTATGTGTACAGTGAAGAAGATCTCGATAGCTACGCTATGATTCTTAGAGATACCAATGCTCACAAGATAAATTATTCACCTAGAGGGAAAGTGAAGTCTAACAGAGGGAATAAGTATAAAAACATCATATCTTTAATTGCTACACGAGAAAATGAATCAACAAATGAAATGAGCACATATTCAGATTTGGTGCAACAAACCAAGAGTGGAAGTGGCATTGTTTTGACTGACGCCAAACCAAACTTCATATATTACGATGATCCCAACGAACTGGTCGACCGCCTGAGGATTTTGAATGCTTCGGAAAATATTGGTCACACTGGACACCAGAATGAAATAAATTCCATAATTGAAGAACTAAAGGAACTAGATGAGAAATGTGTTAAATTAACTGGTAAAAGTATTGTAGATTGAGGTAATAAATAAATAAAATAATATTCAATTTTTATTGTATAATTTTATTTTCACCAACTACTACTACTACTACTTACAGTTTAGTTATTTCTAGCAATTTTTTGTTTTTGGATCTATGAAAAATGGTTTGACAATTGTCATGTCTATCCATTCTTCTTTTGTTAATGTTCTGATTGGGTCACCACTTGGAGCCAATAATCTGTATAGTTCATATAAAATATTACTAATTGATCTAACCAAATAGTTAAGCGTAACACCATCTTGCATATGAGTAGGGTCGGCCACATTAGTTAGTCTTTTATTCACAAAGTCCCACGAAGTCGAATCGGACTTGAGTGTTTTACTGAAGAAGTACTTTAAATTGATAACATCGTTCATGTTTATTGGATCACTGACATTCACCAATCGCTTGTTTTTAAAATTCCAATAAGTTTCCGTCATGGGTGGACACATTGTGTCTACATACAATCTGTTTGCAGCGTCTCGAGATTTTTTCGGATCCGACACATTGCTAATTGTATGATTTCTTGCATTAATTTCTGTATTATCAAATGTTACACAGCGGTCTTTGATAAACTTATAGTTCACAGCATCGGTCAGATTAGTCGGATCACCTACATGACAAACTGTTGATCCTTTAGCATCGTACTTTTTATCATCATTTAGTTTTAAACATTTATTAAATGACGATTTATGTCGTTTTAAATTTACAGCGTCTCCATCATCTTCGGGTTCCATTACATTACGCAACCTTTTGCGACGAATGTCATAATCACCTTCCTTAGTTAATTCAAACCCGATTCCTTTAGGTCCTCTAAGAACTTTGTTACTGCTACTACTACTAACATTTTGACGTCCAAACTTATCGACGCTCATGATTATACTGACATTATAAAACCGACGCACACGATGAACAGACGTGTTAGTTCTTATCGTGGCGCAGGACTGATAAGTACATTAGGGAGTGTGGCTGGTAGTGTCATCAATAGAGCTATAGATATATTACCCACAGAACTACATTTACCAGGTTATCAGTGGTGTGGTCCTGGTACTAACGTAAAACAGAGATTAGCCAGAGGTGATAGAGGAATTAATAAATTAGATTCAGCTTGTAAAGATCACGACATCGCATACGATAAGTATAAGGACAGTGAGCGAAGATCAGCAGCCGACAGAATATTGGCCGAACGAGCTTGGGAAAGAGTGAGGTCATCAGATTCTAGTTTAGGTGAAAAGGCGGCTGCCTGGTTAGTTACAAACGTGATGAAAGCTAAAAGTAAACTTGGTAGCGGCTGTGATAACAGAAAACGTAAACGACGACAACGTAAGAGTAAAAAGCCACGAAGGAAACAACAACCTAACAATAGAAAAAGACAGTCAATAAACAAAAAGAAGGGTAAGGGTTTGTACCTAAAACCGTACAGAGGATCTGGATCAGTTAAAAAAAACTAATATACTCATCACCACTCATAGACAGTATACCAAATGTTCCGCTAACAAATAAAGATATAATCAAATATGCGAAACTATTGAAAATACCATATTTTAGAGGTGTATTTATGAGAGATTTACTCCCATCAAGTATTAACGAAAAGGAATCCGGTGTTGTAAATCTAGACAGTATTACAGGATGGGGTACGCATTGGGTATGTTACTATAAGCGTGATTTTGACATTGAATATTTTGATAGTTTCGGTAATCTGAGACCACCGTTAGAACTTCAGAGGTATTTTAACAGCGGACCATATCGAGTGGTGATTAGATATAATTACTTTCCTAAACAAGAATTTAATACTGTAAATTGTGGTCATTTGTGTTTAGACTTTCTCGCAAGACGGAGATGATTTGTATTACAGGTAGAAGTTCAAGCCTCAAGTGTACACTTTTTCCAGCTATGGATCTTTCATCGTCAGACGAATGGGAGATGGGTTTTATGGACCTCATGACTTACAATTCAATTCCTAATATTGAAGAGAATGTAAATAATAAACTGTACATCGGTAAAGATATAGAAATAAGTATAGCTACCGGTGCTTATGAAATAGATGATATAAATAATTTTGTGATTGAGGAATTAAAGGTGAAGTCTCCTACAACGCATTTTAAACTCGAGGCTAACAACAATACGCTAAAAAGTCACTTAAGTTGTTCACTAGAGATCGATTTCACCAAAGAGAACACCATTGCGTCCTTATTAGGATTTGAAAAGGGTGTGAAATTAGAAGCGAATAAAGTGCACAAGTCGCCTAATCAAGTGTCCATTAATAAAGTAGACATCATACGAATCACATGTAATTTAGTCCGAGGGTCTTATAGAGACGGGATTGAAGGTCACGTACTACACGAATTCTATCCAACTGTAGCGCCGGGATTTAAAATTGTAGAAATCCCAAATACAGTTAAATATCTGCCAATAAACAAGCAATTGAGTTTGAACGAATTTTATATTAATTTAGAAGATCAATTTGGTAATTTAATTAATTTTAGAGAAGAATATATCAATATAAGAGTAGATATTAGGCCGAGAAGAAAATAATGGGTTTAGTATTTCCCGCTGCTACTGTATCGAATAAAGAGAAAAAAAATAAAACATTGACCGCAAAAAGAGAATCTAGTGTCAGTCGTGAACAAGTCGTTAAGCAGTTAACATTACGGAACAAAATATACCTACGTACAAAAGTGTCCTCTTTCAAGAGTAGTAAGGATGAATAATATTTTAGATATAGGAACAAATCCTAGCTTCGATAGTTCTATCGTTGATATTGAATGGCATTCTCATAATCCGTATACGTCAAATTCTTACAAAACAAGTGATGAGATACGTATACCTGTTCATCAGCAAGATGTTTACACATTGCCCAGTAAAAGCTATCTACTTTTGGAAGGCAAACTAATCAAGACAGGTACACCTCCAACTGATGACACCACAACTCAATTAGTTAGTAATGCTATGGCATTTCTGTTCGATGAAATCAGATACGAACTGTGTGGAACTGAAATTGATAGAGTAAAAAACGTAGGTATTTCTACAACAATAAAGAATTTACTTACCTCTAGACCAGGAGACAAGTACTGGATGCAGAACGCATGTTGGCAAAACGAAACCATGGGTGTGATGGTTGATAGAACATCATTTTCGTTTTGTGTTCCACTTAAATTACTACTCGGTTTTGCCGAGGATTATAATCACATTTTACTGAATGTAAAACAAGAACTAGTCCTGTTACGTTCATCTAATGATAAAAATGTTGTGCTTCAACCAGCTGCATCTTTATTTGACTTTCAAATTCAACTTAATAAAGTTGTTTGGAAAATGCCATATGTTAGAGTTGATGATGAAGTGAAATTATCTCTTTTACGTTTGACTGAAAGAGATCAGCCCATATCTATACCGTTCAGAAGGTGGCAGTTACATGAGTACCCATCATTACCAATTACAAAGTTTCTAACTTGGACAGTCAAAACATCATCCATGATGGAGAAGCCAAGATATGTAATAATTGGTTTTCAAACTGATCGTAAAGACAAAGCAAATAAGAATGCTTCGCATTTTGATTTTTGTAATTTGGATAATATAAAACTGTACTTGAACAGCAAGTACTATCCATATGATAATTTAAATGGAAATAAATCAATTTTATATGATATGTATTCAAGATTTCAATCATCATATTACATAGGTGGTGATGATCAACCTTGTTTGGATAAAATGACTTTTCAAGAGAAGACGCCTTTAATAGTAATTGATTGTTCAAAACAAGTTGAGACTTTAAAGACTGGAGCATTGGACGTTCGCATCGAGATTCAAACAACTGCCGATATACCAAAGGATACAACGGCGTATTGTCTGATCATTCATGATGCGTTAATCCAATATACACCATTGTCTGGCATTGTAAAAAAGCTTATTTAAAATAATAAAAAAAAAAAATACTCTTTGTATTTTCTCTGTCATTGTGTATTATTATTAAAACCATTTTCATAATTTCTAATCAGATTTCAAGTTGGGTATAAATAAAAAATCAATTTTAATTGACAATAACATGTATTTACAGTATAATATTTACAGTAAACATAGGCAATGAAATATATATACAAAATATGATGAAAATAAAACTAAACATACTAATATTATACAAACTATAACCAGTTAATTGCATAAATACAAATAATGAAATAATAAACAAATTATATAACATTTAATATGTACATAAAGGTTTAATACAGCAACTAGTTAACACAAATTCTGAACTCTAATGATTTATACAATATTAATTATTATCACTACTACTACATTCATCATCATCAACTGAAACGTTTACATTTTTTAATAAATAATGACCATATGCTAAAGTTCTTATACCATCATCAGTTATATGTCTTTTATCATCATTTGCACTTAGTGCTAATTTGTTAACAGTTATGGTCTCAACAATATGTTTTTTAGATCGAAATATTCTCATTTCTCTACGGAATTCATTTGCATTTAAACTTTTGTATTGAAATAAACATTTTTTGTAGTCTTCAAAAGTAATGTGATTATTAACTACAGTTTTACTAACACCTTTTGCTTTCTTCAATTTCATTTTCTTTGCATTTTTCAAATATTCATCATCTTTAGTTTTAAAAGTGTATAATTTAGGTCTTAGACCTATGAATTCATCAATTATTACTCCGCAACATTCATCCTTAAAACAACCAAGTTTCTTTTTGTTGGTTATATCAAAACACTTGTGTGTAGGATTGTAATCTGAAAGATCTAAATATTGCTTTAACTGGTTAAAGTCATTGTACAGATTTTCTGTGTATATTTCATAAAAAAAAGAATCTGTATCAATGTATAAAAGATTCACCTTTTTATACCTCTGTTTTATTACACTGTAATGAAATTCATACATATGTAGCTTACTAAGTTCTAACACAGTAAATCCTATATAAATAGGTTTATTTAGGCTTACAATTTCTTTTGAACACTCAACAGCACTAAGATTTTCATGGTATATAATTCTATTAAGAAAAGTAGGCTTTGAAATTAATCTATTTAGTTTTGCTTCAGTATTTACTAAAGATAAATTCATTCTGTTTCTAACATTTTCAATAGACTTCCCAAACATGGCATTATTTAGTAACTTGTAAAAATCTTTCTCAAAATCGTTACTTGCATTTTTTCGCTTTTCTGTATTGAAATCAATATATGATTTAAGCCAACAGCTTTGATTGAATTTTAGTATTCTGTGAATCTTTTGCAAAACCAAGCCATTACTAATGGCTTGTTTTAAGTTTCGATAGTGACATACATAATGAGTTTTACTCTCTAATGTTAACAAAAGTTTATCTTGTTTCGAATTAGGTGGACACTTTTTTTCTGGTAAAAAAGGGAGATCATTGTGATACTCATGGAGAAAAGAAGGATATGCTACATCACATTCAATAATGTATCCTTTTTTACAATCATCTGGAATTTTTAAAACATCAAACTTTTTTACCTTCTTATTACTTAGCCATTTAAAACCATCTCTTGGCATCATATCACTCATCGCAAAGCCGTACAAATTATTAGCATCAATATATGTTAAATATGTTGACTCTTTTGCCTCATCATAGGTAGATTCTAAATCTATATTATTTGCTTTGGCATATCTTTTAATACATGAAGTTATGCCTCCACGAATACCTTTTTCAATAAACAAATATTGATCGTAATCACATAAGAGCTCAAGCTGTACATTTGTAAATTTTAACATAACATCAAAAGTCAAACTAGGAACTGTGAAATAATAAGCAGGATCAACTTCATAATTTTGCAAGCAAATAGTTCGAAAGTTTTCAAAAACATCGCTAAGAAGAAGTACATCCGTCTTTAAATATAAATCACTATAATCACCTAATGTTTTACAATTAAACCTATCCCATACTTGATTTGCAAATATATACTCTTCGTCACTAATATGAGTTTCATTGATTTGACTATAAAACTTTTCTTTGCTTGGAAGACTCGTTTCGTCTAATTTTGCCCATGAATCAGTGTATTCGTAGGGGTATACACCTTTTCTTGTTACATATGACATATCATCTTGTCTGAAAAATCTTTCTGTATGTAAAAACTTATTTTTAGGCAAATTGGAAACTAAACGAGCTAGACTCTCACTTAAATACCTGTAACTGTCTAAAAATCTAAGTTTAAGTTTGCTTGATGTATGTTTAGTGAAAGAAATATATTTTTCACTAGTATTAGGTATAACATCAATCTTTTCTTTGTCTAAATGTAACTGTCTCACAATAAAATGAGTATCATAATTTGAACTTCCATGTATGAAAACAGGTAAAAATCTTTGATTTTGCCTTTTTAAATTACAATTATTGCAAAGAATGGATCTAAATTTACCAGTTATATGACAATGGTCTCTAACCTTACTATTTAGCATAGAGAATTCAGAATCACACGATTCACAGTTTGTTTCATTTTCAAATCTTATTTTTTCTTCATCTGTTAAAGGAGACATGGGAAGATTTACATTTAAAAATTCTCCTATACTATTAGTTAAACTTATCATATACTCCATAAAATGTTCAGCTGCGTTTATACCTCGATAAATGTATGGTTCTTGAGGAATTAGTGATTTTAATTCTATTGGCAAAGACTCATCACATACTAAGTAAACACAAAATGACATAGGTTCATGTAAATCATTAATGAAAGTATATCTGGACTGTCTCTGATCAACATGTTTCAATATACACTCAAAATCTGCATACGCTACTATAGGAAGTTTGTATTTATAGTGAAAATTTGAGAATTTCAAAAATGTTGGTTCACCCTCATTTGATGGCATAATAACTCTTACTGGTTTTTTCAAATCACAATCTTTCTTGTGAGCTTCAAGTTTTATATCCTTATTTTTACCAGTATATTTAACAAAGCAACGTTTACAGAACACCGAGGGTTCTTTATTTTTAGTAACTTGACGAGTAACTAAACGAGAAAAGTTTGATATATAACAATAGTGATTTATTCCATTATTACCGGACAGTAACAATAAATCAAAATGATTAATCTTCTCTTTATTACATAGTCTTAACGGATAAACCTGGTTTTTTGCATCCAACCCGTATACATTCACACTTAAGCCAGGATTTTGTTTTTCAAATAGTTTGATTTGCTTGAGTGGGGTTGGAAATTGAATTTTATCAAAATTAAATTTGTTACAAAGATTCCTGTACCTCTCGTTTATGCGCTCTCTGTGAGGAGCCGGTACATAACGAGCTAGAATTGCCCATTGAAAACATCTATTGTCTGCAAAATTCTTTGGATTAATGATAGCACTTTTATATGAAATAGTTTTTGGAAGAGGTAAGTAAGATGTTCCACCTAAAGGTCTGTATCTACTCACTCGCAATAATATACCGTCTACAGAGAACAAAGTCCACCCACTACCTTTAGACTGATACTCATTTTCCTCAACACATATTTTTCTAAACATGGTATATAATTTATTATTAATGTCTGTAGTTTCAAATACTGTGACATTGCTGGTTTTGAACGCTCTTGCCTGTACTTCATCTGTATGAGGTCTAACATACGTACATTCCACCACAATATTAAACTTAAGCGCACAATAGTCTGATAGTGTATTTTGAATTATAGTTTTCATTTTATTAGCATTATTTGTTAGAAAAATACAAATATCTTTCATTTGAGATGTGTTCCTTAGAAAAAATGTTTTTAAGACACCTCTAAAAGCATTTTCTAACTCTATAAAATCACCACATGGCATCAGGTTTAATCTATTTACTTTTCGCCTCAAGTTCATGTTTCCAACGGGTAATGTATCACTTCTGTCGATATCCATCGGCTCCGAATGTCTTTCCATTTTATTAAACTTAAAATTGCCAATTAATTTCCAAGAAGTATTAATCTGAAAAGAAAAATGTAATGCATTAGACTTTATTTTAATTCAAACCACTAGATCCAAATCCTCCACTAGCCCTAGCAGTCATTTGAATATTTTTAACTTCATACAAATCGGGGTATAAACACATTTCACAAATTAGCTGTGCAATCCGATCTCCTCTCTTTACAAGAAAATCGTTTTCAGAATGATTAAAAAGTAATACACAAATATTTCCCGTATAATCACGGTCTACAACACCTGCATCTACATCGATAAAGTGATATAAAGCTAATCCAGACCTTGGAGCTATTCTACCATAGCAATAAGGTGATAAAACTAAAGCAATATCAGTTTTTATCAAAGATTTACCATGTTTCGGAACAATTACATCATATGCACTGCGTAAATCGTATCCTGCTGCAAACGGTGTGACACGATGAGGTGGAAATGCGTACTCAGTTAATTTCAAAAAACCAAGCTTATCGTTATGAACTGAAAATAAAAAAACGCTATTATGGTCATTATTTACTACTTATATTTTACTTATAAGTTATACAATTATTGTTTCTTTTTTGAATACCAATCTATAGACAATTCTTCATGTTTTACATTTTTTACTTTACACATTTGTTGACCAATTTTAACTAAAATATTATCTATGTCTTTGAATATTGCTTTATCCTCTTCACTTGTTTTAGTGTTGAGGAGAAACACACCTTTTTTTGAAACTTGTTGCCAGTAAGTTTTCTCACTGGAACATTTCTTTAAATCCTTGGTATCAGTGATCTCTATTTTAATCAATTGATTCCCTGTTTCACCTGGGGTTGTGATTTTTCGCCTTTTTTTCCCGTCATTATATTGTAGTGTTTGCTTTATAATAACATGTTTTGTTTGTTTATTTTTAGTTTGTGAAAATAATTTACTGAAATTGTCTTGTGAATCATCAGAGTCTTCGGACTCAGAAGATGAGGAACTTGAGGAAGAATCTGAAGAGCAAGATGATATAGAGTGTTTCCGACTTTTTTTCTGTTTCTTAGATGATTCGTTTTTATTATTTTTCCTCTTTTTTCCAGATTCTTTGTCAGAATCTGTACCGGGTAGTAGTGAGGCTGATCTAAATACGCTTAAAACCTTCTGAACAATATCATAAGTGTAAGACTTTTCTTTTAAAGGTTTTTTATTTAGCATAGGTTTTAGAATGGTTGTTATTTCATCAAAGCTCTTTTCTTCGGACGTGAAATAAGGTAACTTATCACAGCTAGGATCTGCGTGGGCATAAACGTGGTTTGAAAATGTTAGAAATAGTTGATTTAGAGTAAACCAAATCTGAAGTAATACAGGGTGTGATGTAACATCAGGATGCGTTTTCATAAAATTTAGACCTATTTCCCATTTATCTAGGCTAGTCATGCCTAGTACAAATAAATTTTCTAACAGATGAATAAGTCTAAATGATGACATACCACTTTCTTCAAAACCAGCCTCAGACCTCACATCATCTTCCAAATTAACAACCTGGTTGGAGTTGCTTGAAGTACCCGGGTTAGAGGAAGCCATTGCAAACTAAAAAAACAAAAAACAAATGTATCAATATTCTTTCATATTCAATGTGAAGAAAATCACTATTATAAAGGATTGGTCTTATTTGTTTTGATAGTAGCTTTAAACAAAGAAGAATATGCTTATTCTTTCCACATTAAAAACTGTAATATAACTGTATTAAGAAGTTTTAGCCGTGTACCATCTAAATATAAAATATGATCAATGTCAGTCGATAAATTGCTTAGTTATAAGCTAAAAAGAGAGCATGGACAGATTTAAATAGATTTTTGTTGTAAACTCTTTAAACCTTAACTTAAAGAGCTACTTATGTGAGAAAAGAATTTATTTGAATTGGAAGACCTGTGAGAATAAAAAACAAAACATTGAAAATATTAACAAGAAATGTATTAATATATATCATATGAATGAAACTCACTTTTCTAAATTAGTAGTAGTTGTGTCTTGAAGACAGGAACGAAGTGGAGATAGTTGAAGACAGGAACGAAGTGGAGATAGTTGAAGAATCTGAAGACTGGAATGTAGTGTATAGTTGAAGAAACTGAAGACAGGAATGAAGTATATAGTTGTAGAATCAGAAGACAGGAATGAAGTATATATAGTTGTAGAATCAGGAGACAGGAATGTAGTGTAGTTGAGTAATAGAATCTGTAAAGAAAACAAAAAATATCTATATATATTTTGATTGGTTTAAAAAAAGATTCTCAAATTGGTTATAAATTCAAATAATTTAAAATTATATTATTATTTTCCAGAAATTAATAAAACTTAATAAAATTTGTTATTAAATATTTTAATTAAATCATAAAAAATAAAATTTAGTAGTTTAAGTTATACGTATTTTATTTAAATTATACATAAAAGTGTAATCGGATTGATGAAGTAAGAAATAATTTTCATAACTAAATCATATCATAACATTATTTTTTAGATTATAAACTTGTAAAAAAATGGATGAGAATAAAAATTTATTATTTTATCATAACATTTTTATAAAACTAACAACTTTAATAATTTACTAGAACGAAGTAATTTAGTTAAATTAGTTGTATGATTGAAAATAAAACACAACTGTAAATAATGTCATGCAATTAATGTTAAAATATTGTTTAAAATTAGAAATATAATATTTTACATAAATGAACTAATTTGTATTCTCCAAACATTTTTATGAAAAAACTAACACATTATTAAATTGTGTTGTTAAATAATTTAGTTAAAGAAATATCTGTTAATAAATTCTAAAATATTAGTTCTCATAAAAGAGTATAATAATTATTTTGCTAAAAATATTAATTGAAAATGATGTTAAAAAATGTATAAAATAGTTACTGTTCATAACTAATAATGCTAATAAATTAGGAAATCTACTCACCAGATTCACTATCTGCTACAGCCAAATGATCAGGTTGTTCAAGTCTAGAGGTTCCGGAAAAGACGTTGGGGCCGTTGGTCTCTAGAGCTTGAAACAACTGCAGATGCTGCATGCTTGAAATCTCGGTGTATTTATACTCAGTAAATGACGTCAATTGAACATGTGTCCGACCGCGTGCACACGTGTTAGGCCGCGTGGTGGTCAAGATCCAAACTCAAAGTACAGATGATGAAATATTGCATCAGCAAAATTAGACTTAGAAAATTTTCTCATATACAAAGAGTTCTCTGGTAGCAGAAGACACATCAGCTGTTGTAAAAATAATCAGCTGTTATGAAAAAAAGCTATACAACAACAAGAAACCCTCTGGTTCATTTGTTAAACGGTTAGAACAAATTAATACTATATAAAATACAAAATATTACTATTATAATTCAAATTAATACTGTATACTGTGTAACAAGAAAAAAAAAATACACTTTAATTAAAGCACATCTTTTTTCATAGAGTTTTCGAAAATATAAATATTAATTATTATATGAATATCATTTACTATATGTATGAACTATAATTTAAATACTCTTTATAGGATTAAATCAGGGAAAAAAAGACGTTGACTGGTTAAGAACAATCCTTCAATTAATTTTATTTAAACATATTACACCTTGTTTAGCTCAGGTAAACGATTTTAGAGGTTTTAAAATAAATAAAGTATTAGGTTAGCAGAAGTGAAGAGGAACCGTAATTGTTGCCAAGAAAAGCGGGCTGATAAAGCGCGCGCCGGCTGACACTAGGGTCATGCGATATGATAGCGCGCTCATGATATCAACGGCCGAGTTCAGAAATCTTACCAAGTTCTGTTCTCCTAATACTTGACGATCGTTTTAACGTATTTATTCGCAACCGAAAAGGATATAAAAGGATAACGAATTAAAATAATATTACTGTAACACCCGACACGTTTGTATTTAATATAGAAATAATTTTTAATAATCGTATATGTATTTATTATAGTATAATGTAATAAATCGTGTGAGTTGGCAGCACTGAGATATTTTCTTTCTGCATCGCGTGAGTTGGTAACACTGTTGTTGGAAAAAACAGTTCAGCTGACGAAAGAGCGCGAAAACGGCGTGACGTCACACCAAAACAACACTGACCTAGCCCAACTGACCTTCAAGGTCACCACGTGGCTGATAACAGTTGTAAACAATAGTAAACTTGACCTCAAGGTCAACACGTGGCTGATAACAGATTAGCGGTGACCTTTGACCCTGTCCTGGTAGCGGTCTGACGTGACGTCACACTGTCCTGGATACCCCATATTATACTACTCCTTTACTTCAAATGT